>JAVRRP010000456.1:0-18090 GCA_036872775.1 Oleoguttula sp. CCFEE 5521 | reverse complement strand
CGGGCTCAATGGTCTTGCCATCATCCGTATTGTAGGTCAAGAGGGCCTCGTCGGTCTGATGGAAGATGCGACGGGCGAAGGGCGAGAGGCGAGTGTAGATATATCGAGCACTGGCAGCATCGTTGCCACCCTGAAGACGAGAACCGAAATTGCCACTAGGCTCCAGACAGTTAATGTTGTTCGAGCCGACGAAAGTCTGTGCCAGGCCAACAATTGTCTGCTGCATGGACGTCTCGCCGTATGCGTAGGCTGTCAGACCGGAGACTGAGCCAGCCAACTCAACAACCTTGATATCCTTCTTCAGGTTGCGCCGGAAGCAAGTGTACAGCACCTTCCGCTGACTGGGCTTCAAGCCGTCAACCACAGATGGGATCGAGCGCTGGTTGTCAGCCATGGAGAAGAGAATCAGCTCCTTGTTGATGAAGTCATTGTACGTGATTTGGTCGGTACCGGACATGTCAAGATACGTGCCCGGCTCGAACGCTGCTAGCCAACCTTTCCGAGCATCTGCTTTCTTCTTCGAGAACGCCAGATCCAGAAGCTCAGGCTCACCGTCTTGCATAGTGTGGAATTGCTTGAGATGCTTGTCCAGATCGGCGAAGTAGATTTCCGCATCAGTAGTGTCAGAAGTGCCTAACCCCTTGTAGTACTTGTGATCCCAGCCCTTTTCATGGCCGGGCTGAAGCTTCCAGTTCTCGTACTCAGGCATGGTGAAGAAGTCATGCTTGGCCTTGGGCTTCTTCTGGTCGCCCTTCCACACCTTCACGATAGGCGTGATGAACTCCAGCAGGAAGCCAGGCAGCCGTAGCAAGCTGGGAAATTGCACTTGCAGGAAGTTGATAAGCAGGCCCTTGATATGCGAACCGTCGTGATCCTGATCTGTCATGATCATGAGGTGGCCGTATCGCAGACCTTTGGTGTCTTGGTAGTCCTTCTTATGCTGCAGACCCATGAACTTCTTGATGTTCTGGATTTCGGCATTTTTTGAGATCTGGTCGATAGATGCATCTCGCACGTTCAGCATCTTACCACGCAAAGGGAAGACGCCAAAGAGATCTGGGTTCACTACTGCACGGCCAGCAAGGGCAAGTAGAGAGGCGGAGTCACCTTCAGTCAGGATGAGGGTACACTTCCAGCCATCTTTGGTGCCAGCTTTGTTCGCATCAGTCAGCTTCGAGTTGTTCATGCGCTGCCTTCTGTTGCCATCGGACTTCGCGAGCAGCTTGTCGCCCTTCTGCTGGGCAAAGTGGATAATATTGTTGACTGCCTCGGTCTTCGCGATCTCCTTCAAGAACTTATCGCTGACTTGAGGCTTGCTGCCGAACGCACTCGCCTTCGTAGTCAGCTGCTCCTTCGTCTGCGAGGTGAATGCCGGGTTGACGATCGAGCAGTTGACGAAGAGGAAGATGTGATTTTTGATCTGCGCCTTCTTGAGCTTCACGCCACCCTTGTTCTTCTTGTTGACGATCTCCTCAAGCTTGTCGATGATCTGGTCTGCGACGAAGTTGACGTGGGTACCACCGTGCGTGGTGGCGATGGAATTGACGAAGGACACTTGCTGGAAAGAGCCGTCCGAGACAGCAAAGCCGATTTCCCATCGCTCGTGTGGGTTGTCTGTGAGGATGACCTGTTCAGGTGCCTTGCCATTGTCCGCGATGTTCTCGGTCTTGATGGCGTTCGTGTGCATCTCCATGTATTGCTTGAACTTGCTGATCTTGATGCGGTTCTCGTTCAGCCACACCTTGACGCCTGAGACGCATCCTGCCATATCGTATACTCTGCGCTTTACGAGCGCCTCGAAGTCATCATCCATCTCATCCATACCAAACTTCGCGAAGTCAGGCTTGAACGTGATTTGGGTGTAATCATCTGACTTCCCGGCGGATGTGATTTTGGCTTCTCCCATGACACTCATGTTCTTCCGCCATGTCTGCCGGTACTTCTGCTTGCTCTTAGAGTCGACAGTCTCTAGAGTAAACTCAGTACTGTAAATGTTCGTAAGCTTTGCGCCGTACCCGTTGCGTCCACCCGTGATCTTCGCTTCCTCATCATCGTAATTCGAAGACGTAAGCAGGTGCCCAAATATCATCTCTGGGATGTAAATGCCCTCTTTCGCGTGCATCTCTATTGGTATACCGCGACCGTTGTTGCGCACTGAGATCAAACCTGCCTCGCGATCGACCACCACTCGCATCTCATTCATGTTCTTATCGCGTTGCCTATTGTCTGCGGCATTCACCAGAATTTCATCGAAGATTTTGTAGAGCCCAGGCACGAATGTGACCTTGCGATTCTCCATACTCTCCGTCTCCGAGTTGAACACCCACATCTGCTCAGTCGTCTTCTCCACTGAGCCAATGTACGTGTCCGGGCGCTTGAGGATGTGCTCGAGCTGCGTGAGCTTCTGGTACTGATCTGAAGACGTCCCCTTCTTCCCAGCCGAGACCTTCGTATCTGCGCCATCATAGCCATTGCTCTCGTTCTCGATCTCCATGAGTGGCTTCGATACCTTCTTGGTGACCGGTGCCTTCTTCTGCTTCTTCGCAGACGGAGGTGTGTTGGACAAGAGAGAGTCGTCGTTCAACGAAGGGTCATCGTGGTCAGAGTTCTCCTCGTCAGAGTCCGGTTGCGCGCGCTTCTTCGACTTGGGCGCTGCCTTTGTGGGTTTGACTGTCGTTTGCTTCGTTACCTTGGTCGCAGGCGCTTTCTTCGCCGGTGCCTTTGCCGCAGGCTTAGCTTTCTGTCCTCTTGTCAGCACGTGAAGGTCATACATGCGCATCCATTAGATGCTCACAGCCTTTGGGAGTGGCTTCGGCTCAAAGTCGTCGCTAGCGTCCATCTCGAATGCGGATCCATCCATCGAGTCGTCCATGGTCGCGCTGACCTGTGTTAGTATTCCAGAAGCTGTCCAGATCCAGCTGCACCTCAGTGAAGAGCGTGGTCGTCGAAGGTCTTATTCAGTTCGAGGTGCAATGTTTACTTACGCGACGCGCTAGTCCTCGGATCGCGGCAAGCACCGCCACTTCAGATGCCACGCGAGACTTTTGGCCTTACGTTTAAGGCATCAACTTTCTTGCCATCGTAAACTGCTGCCCTCTCTTGGAACCTGACAGAAGCTTAGAGTGCTACAACAGACATCACACCAAGGTTCGTCTACATGTAGCGAGTGGGAGTGGAAGCAGTAATGAATCGACTGGGGCACGCAAGCAGATAGTAGGGATCGCTGTGCTTTGCACGTTCCAGTAAATACATTGAGCAACGGATCTATCCTTCGTATATAAGGTACATCTGCGATCACTCAGCATATCTGCCATATGAAGTCTCGTCGCCATCGATGTTTGACCCAAGTAGGTGTCGAGCCTCTCGTGCCCATCTTCAGCTGCGTCTAAGAAGTACCCATGCCAGTCCGCCCCAACACCTCGCTAACTTCAATTGCCGTCATGAGAGTCCCGTATCCAAGAGAATCTAGCACCTGCCTCCACACCAAGCGCCTCAGCAAATCACCCCATCGTTCTCCACCTTCACCTCCTTCACCCCCTCCCCACCCTTCGTCCGTCTCCTCTTCTCATTCCTCAGCCGCCTCTTCTCCTCCCGAATCCTCTCCTCATCCTCCCTCGCAACTTCAATCCTAGTCCCCAAGTCCACCGTCTCCCTGCTCCGCTCCTCCTCACGTTTCCGCTTCAACCACTCAAACCTCTCCTTCACCTCCTCCAGCCCCGCTCGCCTCACCTCCCCACTTTCCCCAGTAGCAAGTAAATGCTGCTTACTATTCAAATGCTCCACGAACTGCAAGTTGTCTTTGAATGTCAGATCGCAGTCTTCGCAGTAGAATCCCGCGCCCTTTCCGCGTTTGCCTTGCCCGGCGCCGGCGGGGACGATCTGCGTTTTGCCCACTTGGTCGGCGACATTCAAGCGCTGCTTGCGGGCTTCTGTCTCCTTTGCATCTGGAGGTGTTGAAGCGCGGGCATGGTACTTTTTGCATGCTATGGCGGCTTCGTAGCGCAGCTTGCCTTCTTCTTTGTGTCGCGCATCGCTTTCGAGGGCTTTGGCGGCGTACTCTGTCTTATCCCAGGTCTTGCGATGACCGGCATCATTTCCGCCCGCGGCGCCGTATGCGCCATCTTTTCTGGCGGACATGATTGTGTGGTTTATTGAAGGCCAGGATCATGGAGGATAATGTCCGATGATGTCAAACATATAATTATTGACACGTGAGAGTGAAACACGAAGCCACGTGGGAACGCGTCAAACGGTGTTTCAGGGGTCGAAGCCAAAGCCGCAGGACGGGGGTACCCAGGCCAGACGGCCGATGATAGAGATGGACTCTCCTGATCGCCGTTTCATATCTGCAGGAACTCATTCCCTGCAAGGTTGTCTACCTTCGTCGTCCATCCATTGCGTTGTAGCGGGCTTGAGAGTTCCTTTGTTCCTTGTCGAGATTCGTCACCCGAACACTCGGGAGTGCTCATCTGCGGATTGAAAGCATTGCGTGCATGAGGGGAATAATACTGAGAGCATACGAGTACCAGAGGAAGCCGGAGGTGGGGTGGAGTGTTCAATAAGCAGCAAAAGGCTGTCTGCCACCGTACAGTAATGGCGGAAGCAGAGCGGGAACAGTCGATCAGACACGGAGAGGAGATGAGCACAAAGGCGGAGCTTGATCTCGACACCTCGAGCAGCGAAGGAGAGGAGGACGAGCTCGAGACTCCAAGTGTGTTCTACGACAGTCAGACAAGTGCTGGAGGGCGTGATCAGTACTTTGGCGAGCACATTGCAGAGCACGCTCAAGTTGCTAGCCAGACTGGCTCCACGACGACCAGGCCGCTATCGGCATCTCCCAATGCTCCCAGTCTGTCGACCGGTGATGAAGAGGCAGGTTCGACGCCAGAAGGCTTGATCGGCGATGTCGACCTCGACGAAGCTCCCATGGCTGAGACGAAGCCCCGCGCGGAAGACGAGATACACGAGGCTGAGGAGGAGTCTGAAGACGACGAGGCAGAGCCTGAGATGGCACAGGTCACCACCATGGCAGATGCCATCGATCATGCTGCCCACGAGACGGTGCAACCGCCTGAGCCTGTCAAAGTCGAAGTCAATCAGCTTTTCCAAGCCAGCACCAATGACTTGACTGCAAGCCCGGCGGACGACCTGGCCACTGGCAAAAGTCTCGACGATGGACTTGACGCGCAGAGCTATGGCTCAGCAGAGCGTACGGCATCACCAGAGCCTGAGACGCCCGTCTCGCCTGTGACTCCGCGGGAGGATCGATTTTCGACCGCAAGCATGGCTTCGATAGACTTGTCAGAAACGGACCTCGACTATGATCAATACTCGGCAGAGCAGCTGAACGAGTTCCTTGCTACACCGCGTGCCAGTAGCATGCGTAACAGTCGGCACATGCGCAAGCCTAGCAGTCTCGAGATTCTACAGAACTCATGGGCGCCTTCAAGACAGAGCACGCTATTCGATGCAGCCAAGGATACACCACCAGAGACGCCAGCTGAGGAAGTGGACGTGGACGAAGGTAAGGCGAGACACAGTGTGCACTTCGAGACGGCAGATGCTGTGAGCATGCGTAGTGTGTCGACTACACCATCTGTTACGGTCGTCAGAGCTGGCTCAGTGCGGTCAGTCAACAGTAAAGGCACTACGACGAGAGGATCACGATCGTCAGATGAGGAGCTTAACGAAGTCGACTGGTCACAGTTGGAGCGGAACGAGCAGCAGGAGAAGACAGACAAGGAGTTGGGTGAAGGCGTGGAAGACGAGTCGACCGCTTTCCTACTTGCACGACTGGAGCAGGAGAACGCGCTCTTGACGTCGAATCCAAAAGCAGCCACGAACTGGAACGAGTCACGGAAACGCAGGGAAAGTCGCCCTCCCAGCATCGCTCATTTGAAGAAGCTTGTGAACGGCACAAATGATGGAGTCTCACATCGATTCAGCATTGCATCGACTATGACAGTGCCAGAAGAGCCGCCACCAATGACTGAGCTGGAATTCTGGGCAGCGCTGGTACAAGACTACCCTTCGACTGCGACTCGACTACCGACTTTGACGACCTCAAAGATCCGATCTGGCATCCCACTACCGCTGCGTGGAGTCGTCTGGCAGAGTATGGCAGGTGCCCGTGACAAGCATCTCGAGGAGTCCTTCGATCGACTTGTCGGCGAGACAAGTCCATATGAGGGCATTATCAACAAAGATGTCGGTCGGTCTTTCCCGGGTGTAGAGCTGTTCAGAGACGCGGATGGTGAGGGGCAGAAGATGCTGGGGAGGGTACTGAAGTGTTTCTCGTTGCACGATAAGGAGATCGGGTATTGCCAGGGCCTGGGCTTCCTGGTCGGTCCATTGCTTATGAATATGGGCGAGCGGGAGGCATTTTGCGTGCTCGTGAGGTGAGTGACTTGCTCCTCCTCGAGAAGACTAGACGGTGCTGACAACTCGCAGATTGATGGATCACTACTCCTTGCAGGCGTCCTTCCTGCCCTCGCTGTCCGGACTACATATGCGGATTTATCAATTCAGCGCGCTGCTTAAGCAACTGCACCCGGCACTATCAGAGCATTTTGCTGGACTTGGAATCGAGCCTGCATACCTCAGCCAGTGGTTCTTGTCTTTCTTCGCAGTCACTTGCCCGCTGCCAATGCTCTTCCGGATCTACGATGTTATCTTCGCTGAAGGCGCGAACGAGACGGTGATGCGGGTTGCGCTCGCTCTGATCAGACGCAACGAAGAGACTCTGCTCAACAGCAACGAGTTTGAGGACATCATGCAGCTGCTCCTTGGCCGTGCAGTGTGGGACAGTTACGGCTGCAATCCGGATGAGCTTGTAGACGACTTTACGACACTGGGCAGCGAGATCACGCATGCGCGCTTGGCAGAGCTGGAACGAGAGTTCGAGTCGCAGTCGAACGAGGTCGTAGGCGAGCGCGCTGGCTTCTTGCCTGACGTACAAGCAGCTGCTGGGCGTTTCCTCGGTCGACTGTGGGCACCCAACCATACGCCGACGAAGTCCACCAGCACCCTGGCTCCTGCATCTGCCGAGAAAGATCGTGGTAGCTTCCTCCGCCGCAGTCCGAGCAAGCAGAGCATGAGCACGCTTAATGATGGCTACGACGGCACAAGCTCAGGTTCTGGTAGTACAGGCAGCACAGCAGCAACAGAGGTTGACGACTCACATCGCGAAAGCTCAGCAGACGCCATGAGCATGAAGTCGAAAGCCGAGTCTATCCGTACCACGCAAAGCTATGCGCCGGGTATGAGCAAAGAGGACCGCGACTTGCATAGCCAGATTGAAGACTTGCTCACTGCACTTAGCGAGATGCAGAGAGAGCATGCTATGATGGCTGCGATGTTGCAGAGGGAGAGGGAAGAGCGAAACGATGATCATCGGGTCGTGAGACAGCTGGTGGGTAGGCTACAGGGTGGCGAAGGCGACTCTAAAGTGACTTCCGTGGAGGAACGAAGACGGACGATGCCTGCACCGTCCAAGGATGTCATCAGCGAGCGGCGCCTCAGCCAGCCGGATGCACGAAGGAGTAGGGATGACGACGATGTCTCTCAATTACTCGAGCAAGTCACAGAACGTCTTGACACCAACCCACGCTACTCTGCAAGCTTCGAGACGAAAGCACATCTGCGGAACGCACTCACTCGCTCACGCGAGCAGCTCGGCACCGAGGAGCATCGCAACAGGGATCTCACTGCTCGCATCGAAGAAGCTACTTCCACGATTGTAGCATTCCAGGTGGACAACGATGATCTTCGATCCGAAGTCGATGAGTTGCGCACGCGAGTCAACGAGGAGTTCAAGGAGCGACAACGCCTTGATCATACTGTGCGGGATTTGCAAGCACAGGCACGAAGTGTCGAGCGCAGAGAGCGTCTCAAGCGCGAGTCGAGCATGAACGAAGTGCCCACGCTCAGCCGCATTAACACAAACGATGACGGGCGACGAGGCTCGATGATAGGCTCGCCAGCTGGTCTGCGTGAGCTGAAGCTAGGTCGGAGAGAAAGTACTTCTTCAATGGAACGTATGCGACCTATGCGAGGTAGCTCACGCGCACTGCCGCCCCCGCCACCGGAGAAAGACGACCCACCTCGGCCTGTGGAGGTCAATGAACCTTTCAGCGCATCTTCGACCCCTACTGTATCGCCGCAGGCAGCACTACCGCCATCACTTCCTGCCGCACCGGGTAATCTCCTCGCTCCGCCGCCCCCAGTGACCTCGGGCGGGTTCCATAGCCGATCCTCCTCCCTCGCCACGCAAGCCATTCTCGCCACGCCCTCGCACGAACCAGCACCCGAAGAAGCACTCTTGCTCGAACTCGTAAACGCCAAGACAGCCGAAGCACAGGCACGGCAAGAAGTCGACGAACTCAAGCGAAGTCTCGCAGTACAAAAGCGGAAGCAAGACGAAGCGCTCCAGACCGCTCTCGCGCAGACCAAAGCCGCAATCACCGAAGCCGAGACCCTCAAAGCCGCCGAATCAGCACGTCTAGAAACCATCGCGCGTGCTGAGGCCGAGGAGAAGGCCGAGGCGGAGAAAGCAGAGATGAACATGCTGATTGCAAATTCGAGTGAGCCGGCTACGCCTGGGGAGGAGAATGGGAGTGGAGGAGTGAGTATTGCTGTCACGCCGAGTGCTGAGGGAGCAGTGGAGGGAGGGGAGAAGAGAACGCCTAGTGCTGGGAGCGGAGGAGGGTGGTTCTGGAGTCGCCGTACGGCGAGTGTGAATGTGAATAAGGCTGGGACGCCGTAGGGGGGTGGGGGTGTGCATAGGAGTGTACAAAGGACGGGGTGCAAACCCATAGCTCTGGTGTCCTAGTCAATGTCTTCATCTCCAGGCTCCGCGAATCGGGGTGACGATTGGAGGGCATCAGGTAGCCGTCAAAATCGTTCAATCAATCTATTGACTGCGACACATAGAACTCAAACTAGATATCTCTGGCAAGGCAAGCAAACCCTACGAGTCTAAGCCTTCGCCTTCATCTTCTCCAACCTTGCCTTCGTACTCTTCGCAATCGAAGCCCCATCATAAACCTTGTTCACACTCTCCCTCTCCCTCACAAGTTTCGCCCACTTCCCGAAGTTCGGCAGAGCATCAAGTCTCTTCACTACACTCTTCGGCAGCAGACTCTCGTCAGCAGTGTAATCGTAAACCCTCACGATGAACGGCGCGATAATGGCTTCAGCGAGCGTGAACGCCTCAGAGCCATTGAAGAAGGGCTTAGCGTTCGTGAGCAGAGGCTCGATCTCCTTCTCTATGGCTGCGACGAAGACGTCGATTTTCGCTTTCTTGGTAGCCTCATCGGGGGCAGTGAGGATGGGGAAGATGGCGTTCCCGACTTTGGAGTTCCAGGTATCGATGAAGAAATTGATCCTCGCTCGCTCCAGGGCAGAGGTTGGGGACTCTTTACTCCCCGGCAAGAATGGCGAGGGGAACGCATCAGCTAGGAAGCGAGCCACGACCTCGGATTCGGTGATGATCTCCTCGTCTAGAAGGCCGGGTACGGTGTATTTGATCGTGGGGACGAGACCACGCGGATTGATGTCTAGGTACCATTGCGGGCGAGGGGTATTGAGGTCTATGATGACTTCTTCGTAGGGGAGTTTGAGTTCGTCGAGGGTGATGTGCGCGCGGTGGGCGTAGGGGCAACCGTGGTTTGTGTAGAGGAGAATTTTGGGGTGGGTGCCGTTTGTTTGGGCCATGTTGGAGATTGAGAGAGCCTTCTTGTGTTGGGCTGCTGGAGTGAAGTGGCGTTGTAGGGCTGTCAGTCGTTGATTTACTGGCCGCCTAAACATACGATCGAAAGTAATCTACTTATGTGTTGAGAAGATGGGTTCGTCCGAGAGAGTTCCAATGGCGCGGTCATATAGATGTCCGCTTGCACAACTCGGTCGGGAGGCATGTTGTTCCGATGGATGTTGATTTCTCAGCAGCTTTGCGTCGCGACATCGAAGCTGTGGTTCGCATACGCTTTCGCTGCCGGTGACAGACTACATGTACTAGCGCATACATCAGGATGGCCAATGAGAGGACTATCTTTGCCGAACACACCCGTATTACGCGCCTCATGGGAGCCGTGCCGCGAAAGCCTTCTCGATCTTATCTGCCTCCCGACTTTCTCATTCACGTCGTCTGCTTGCAACTCACATCGACACGGTGTGCTGAGAGCAAAGCCTACGCGCAGTCACATCATAGGTGAGTGCATCTCCCACTCTGCTGTGCAGCGCGGAACCTCAACATGTCGTGACATCACATTGCTACCACGATCGCCCATGTGGGTGTCAGGAAGGTAAGATTCCGACATGTGTATGGCTACGAGGATCAGGTGCGACGACCGGAGGGTTAGGCACGATAGCAGTGGAAGCCACAGTGCTGGAACTTGGAGAACATATCAGTGGACATGAGGCGGAGCACAAGGGGACGAGACTACAAGTGGTTGCACTGCCACGCGTGCCGATACAACACTGCCCTTCGCACCTCGAGCCATCTTGCAGGTGGGGCTAATCCACTAGAATACCACGCGCCTCCAAAGCCCCCCTCACCCTGCTACTGCGACGCAGTAGTACTCATTGCCGAGGAACTTTGTGCTACAATACTGTCCACTGTTGCCTAGCACAGCATTCCAGGTGTACAGCTGCGTCGCGGTGATGTTCTGATTTCCGGGGAAGTATTGACAGGATCCATCGGCATTGGACTTCGCGTATTTGGTGCAGGTATCGATGACGCCCGCCTGGACTGCTCCTGGAGCCGGAAGCGGACCTGAGACCCCTGTGCAGTAGTATTCACTACCCAGGAATTTGGTCGAGCAGTATTGGCCCTGATAGCCTAGGACTGGATTCCAGGCGTACAGCTGTGCAAGGCTGATGCCGTTGTTCGGCGCAAATGCAGTGCAATAGCCATCTGGATTGGACTTTGTGAACTTGTTGCAGGTGCTTATGGTACCGTCCTGCCTTGGCTGATACGGATCGGCTGGTGCACTCGCCACGGCAATACAGTAGTATTCATTAGACAGGAACTTGGACTGGCAGTTGGCCCCGTCTGTTCCCAGCACAGTGTTCCAGGCGTACAGCTGTGCTAAGGTGATGTTCATCCTCGTCGCGAAAGCGGAGCAGGATGCGCCAGTATTCGTCAAGCCATACTGAACACATGTGTCCACTACGCCGGTTTGGACGGGACCAGGTGCTGGTTTTGGTCCGGAGACTGCGGTGCAGTAGTAAGTGTTTGCCTGGAATTGAGTTGTGCAATTTTCGCCATGACTGCCGAATATGCTGTTCCAAGCATATAGGCATGCTAGCGACACATTGTTATTTGTGGCGAAACCTTGACAAGAGCTACCTGAATATGACTTTGCGTATGTTGTGCATGTGCTGACAATTCCAGAGGGCGTTGGTGATGGCGCGGCGGTGCTTGAGGGCTTCGATGTGGACGACGGCGCCGTTGGCAGGACACTTGCAGTCGCGAACGTAGCTTGCGGTAACTGCATACCCGGGATTGTGGACGGCGCACATTTGCCTGCAGGCGAGTCAAGGCAATAAGCGTCCCCGACGACAAAGTTCGAACAGTCATTGTCGATGGCCGCGTTCCAGCCTGAGAAGCTGGCCTTTGTGAGACCGTAAGACGCAAAATTCTTCGCAAGAGTAAAGAAAGTCTCGTTCTGTTGGACGCAGTATATCGTGCATGAGCGCGGGAGGCATCTACGAAAGTCAGATATGATATGAGCGGATTCTGACAAGGATACATACAGGACAGAACCCGGAGACATGTTCGAGCAATCGGAGTACAGGTCATTGATAAATTGCAGTGCTCCAGTGGCGACGCTGAACTTCTCCGAGATTGACACACAAGTGTCGCCGGACACGGTGGTGTATGTCTTACCCGACAGACACGATCTGGTAGAGTTCCTGTAGGCGGAGGGGTTGAAGCCGGTGCCGCTGCCAAACGAAACGTACGTGTTATTCGATACTGGTGTCGGCACACTGGTCGGCATCGGGGACAGCGAACACGCTGCAAAGTATAAGTGCCTTGCGTTGTCGAACCACACTCGGGATCATACCTGACTGCACTTTCGACCACGTCTTTGCGGTCTCGTTGGAGTAGGAGGAGAACCCACTCGACTGTGCTTGCTTGAAGGCTGCTACCATGCATGGAGAGCAGAGATCGTCATGCGACAAGTCTGTGATACTCTTTGCGCCTGCAGGGGCTGATATGGCTGCTAGTTTATCTGGTTCAATGCAGTTAGCTACCTGTTTGAAGCAATATTCCTTGGCAGGACTCACTAGTGCACCAGGATCCGGAGCTATCTTTCAAGCAAGTCTGATTCTGGTATGCCCAAACGAAGTTGATTGTATGCCACAACGGCAGGCCTGGCCAAGGGCTGGTACTACTCGAGCAGGAAGTTTTGGTAAGGCCGCTGTTGTACGACAGAGAATCGACACATGCTTTGGCGCATAGCGTATTGTTCAAAATGCTTGAGTCGATGCTGCCGGCGTACTTGGACGTGGCGTAACGAAACAGTGTTGGATCGCACTTGACCTGAGCAGTGAGCGCGTTGATGCATCCTTGTGTCAATCCCGTCGAACTGGCTAGAGATGATGTGTTGAAGAGATAGAGCTGCGCAGTAGCTGTCGTGAGCAGGCATGCAGCTGCAATGATATATCGCAACATGGTGAGCGTAGCGGAGATATGGAAATGGACACAGTTTGACTGACTTGCGCAGGTGTCCAGCTCGATACTTTATGGATACCATCGTGTCAAAGCAGCTGTGCCAAGCTGTGCCGGGTGCAATTGCACATAACCGATAGATCTTTCTACATAGTCTGCTCTGTGCCGCTACGACAAGCTAAAGTCAAGCACCTCATGCATAGTATATTGTAGGCATCAGGGCTGTTTATTGCGGCACGAGCAGCACGGGAGCGATCGCATATTAGCTAACATTGCATGCAGGGACGACTAGCTCAAGCAAGCCATGAAACCCTCCGCCAAGGCGCCAGACGATCCAATAGCGCTTCCTCTACTGCATGCTTAAGCATATGTACGGCACAGTCGAACTTCAGGTACCGCACGTGGCCTTGGCACGGCTCCCGTGGCCGCCTCCCAGACTGTCCAGCCATGGACTCGACTGGTCTCGACTGCAACATGATCCCACTACAATGGTGGACCCGAGCGCTTGACTCCACACCGCAGGCTGCTATGTCCCGTATCAATCTGGAAGAACACTACGACAATATAGTTGAATACGCGAGCAATCAGGACTGCTGGCCCCGTGCTATACGCTGCAGTTCCAACAACTATCGATTTCCCCTGCAGAAGCCCGCTAGGAAGATGGGAACATCACCGGCTTCGGCGAGAACGGGTGTTCGTGTCAATTGCCGCCGCAACGAAGTGCTGACATAAAGTATGCCCTTTGCCGCCCTCACGCCGTTTCACGGCCACTGAGGTTCCTGCTCATCATGGCGTACACTCGTCCACTCGCGCTGCTCCTGCTATGGTCATCGGTAGTGCCCGTGGCTATCTCAGCGGCTACGCCGTCCTGTACTGACAAGCCTGCTGTCCTTCGTACGGTCGGGTACTACGACACTTCTGTAGCTGGCACAAGCTGCGGTACTTATGCCTCTCGTCGTCACATGCTTGACTTGGCTGACAATTACAGGTATCTTCCCAGAATCCATCAAGGTCTCCGGATACACTCATATAAACGCCGCACATGCCTACATTAACCCCACCACCTTTGAAGTTGCATTCGCCAAAACCAAGGATCCCGACATCTGGCGGCGATTGGTCGCTCTGAGAGACGTGAACCCGGGCCTAAAGGTGTGGCTGTCCATAGGTGGTTGGACCATGAACAATCCAGGCCAGCCTACACAATTCACCTTCAATCGTCTGGCTGGTTCCGGGCAACAGGTTCAAGAAAACTTTTTCAATTCGCTGCTGGCAATCCTAGGATCGTATGGGTTCGATGGAGTGGACATTGACTGGTATACTAATGTTCTCGACTTCGCCTCAATCTTCATGGCTCTAACATGTCCAATAGGCAGTATCCGGGTGTTCGTACCCAAGGCGGTGGCGAGCTGGATTTCTTGAACTACCCAGCATTTCTCAAGAACCTGCGGGGATATTTGGACTCATCAGGCTTTGCCTACGGAGTTTCCATCACATATCCAGGATTGCAGAAGTATCAGTCCGCATTCGATGTACTTGCCATTGAGCCTTGGATCGATTGGTTCAACGTCATCAACTACAACCTCCATGTTGGTCAATCCTGTGCCCACCTCGACTGCGTGACGGAGTGCTAATCACAGTGTCAGAATGACACCATTTCCTCGTCAACCACAGCCGCCCATGCAAACATAAAAGACTTTGACAATGCATTTGCTGCTCTGTGGGCTCAGGGCATTGTCCCCGCCAAGGTCACGCTAGGTCTCGGGTTCTATGGGAGGAGCTATACCCTCCCGAGTACGCAGTGCAGGGACATCGCTTGTCCAGCTTCGGGATTCACTAACACCGGACCCTGCGCGGCCAATGAGACTGGCATGCTGTCCTACGATCAAATCATGGACATCGTCGATAGCGGTGCTGTACCTTATACGAGCAGCGGCGTGAAGATGCTTGTCTATGACACAGTGCAGTGGGTGACGTACGACGATGCGACAACGCTTGGTCAGAAGGTTCAATATGCGAACCAGCATTGTCTGGGAGGTCAGTGCCTCCTTCAGATACTTTGCATCATCACTGACCGGCAGCAGGGACCAACGTCTGGGCTGTAAATCTGGACAGTGATGGACGAGCGATCACCGCACTCTCGGCTAGTACGGGACAAGTTCTACGTGCATCACAGGCTCCAGATCTTGGCGATACCGTATCGCAATGCGGGTGGACAGACTGCATCAATCCATTTGGTGTCTGTAGTGGCGGAGGTGGAAAGACAGGATCTTGCGTCGCAGAATGTCCCTCTGGTACTACTACCTCCTGGGTCTCTTCTGGATCAAATGTCTGCGCCGACAGCACTTCTTTCCGACGCTTCTGCTGCCCAAATGACGCGCAGCCCACATGTACTGTGACATCCAAGACTGACAGCTTTGCCGTTCTTGGAGGACTCAACTGCAATGGTCGCTGCACGGGAAACCAGGTTCGGATCGGCGCCAGCACTGCAGGATGCCTGTATGGCGACAATGCAATATGCTGTTCGCGCTCATCGTCTCAGCAAGCTCAGCAGCAATGCTGTAAGTCTTTCACATTCACGTACCTGAGCGAGACTGACTTTAGGGACAGCCTGGACCACTCAGTGCTCTGATACTCCTACTTGTCTGAACAATCAGCCGAACCTCATCGGCTCGTCTTCGACAGCGGATGGCGGCATCCCTTGTACGGGCACACAAAGGAGAGCGCTATGCTGCAGTAATCCCAACCCGTACACTCAGTGTGCTTGGAGTGGAGGCTCCGTTGGAGGCAATATCTGTCAAGGCACATGTGCACAGGGACAGACCATCGTTGCGACAACCACAGACGGCTGTACAGCTGGGACTCAAGTTCTGTGCTGTTCTGGCGTCAACAGTGAGCAATCTCCGTTGGCTTCCTCTTCGCACCGACCGTACTGATGTCTAGCACAGCCGACACGACCTTAGCGATCTACGATCTCCAGCTGGCAGCATTCTCTAATGACCCTACTTGTCCTGCACCTTCCACTGACACTGTGGCGACCGGCCCGAGCGACTACGATGAAGATCAGGATCTGAAACGTGACCTGTCGACTATCAGTAAACGCGACATTTCCATACTCGGTGGCGCCGCAGGCTCAGCGATGTGGGCAGCTGTCTTCAACAGTGACAGCCACCGGGCGAACCAATTGACTACGCAATTCGATTCGATCCTGGGACAGACAAACCTGAACAGCGGAGAGTATCTCAATGCATTTTCCGCCTACCCTGAAAACGACCCCGTCGTCCTCGTCGACCAGCTGTTATGTCAATGGAAGCTTGCGCGCCAGAACCTTCGTGCAAGCCAGAGTGCAGCAAGCTCAATCTGCGTGCTGCCCAATATCACGGATTCGGATGGGCCACGGCTCTCCAAACGCCGTCTCAATGCGTTCTCCAGCTTCGCGACCCTCACTCGTAGCGCTGGAAGTGGTAGGGTTAACATCGGCACGATTTTTGATCGCATCCTGACGAGCAATGTCCCGTTGCTGTATTCTCGGGTGATACGATACACGTATCAACCTCGAGGTCGCCGGCCCAGACCGCCTCCGCTTGAGCAGGCGAACATCGAGAGTGAGTCTGCAATACCCAATAGTGATACTGCCTGAGCTGCCGCAGGATCGTCCATACTAACTTATCATTTTTGAAGTTGCTTTCGATTTACGCCAGCACGAGGACCTGCAAGAAGTCACTGGGAGAGATATTTTCTTCATCGTTCATGCACATGTCAATCGCATGAGGGGAATCACGACCGATCCGACTGGACTATATGCCGAAATTGCTTTCATGCATGGTTATCATGGCCAGTATGTCTACAACGCGAATCCAGCAGCTCCGGACGACCCAACCGAGTATAGGGTGGACTTCGGGACAGTGCGAGGCGAAATGGCGGCCGAGGCTCGCAACGAACGAGCCGAAATTGTCAACTGCGATAATGGTACGGTTTGGATTCCGGGTATGCCTATACCAGGTGTTGATATTGTCGACGTCCCAGTCGCGGAGTTTGGATATCGTATGTGGACGCAAGGCAAGTCTTCCACAGCTTTTTCAGCAGTGCTCTGATCGCTTCACTGACGGCGCAGTAGGTGTCCTGGCGCCATTCTCGCTAAGAAACTGGGTCGGCGATCGCTGGGTATGGAATGCATCGAGGCCTCAGAACGGCCGCGATTGGCCTAATACCGGCGTTCTGCTATACCCTGGTGGTCCAGCACAGCCTCCTACTGACATGCGACCGAATGCGCGCGGTGGAACTCAGAATTGGCCCACGCGCCCCGCGAGTTGATTCGCTGATGTTGTGTGAGGACAGGCATTCGACATTCCGTCTCGCTGTCGAAAGGGTATCGAGCATAGCAGGCTGCTGTCTTGCGGTAGAAACACTAGACTGGGAGAGCAGCTTTGGTCTTATACATACGTAGCCTCGCTGACGCAAGATTCATGGTGCTGCGATACAGTAAGACGCAGCGTCGCAATTGAGCAGTTGTCGTTTCCAGCGGTGATGATCTACCTGGATGAAGAGTGCCAATGCCGAATTTGTGTGCGCTGATCGTGCATATGTGTAGAATAGTACCTACCAAGCACGTGCCCGGGCGTGGTGCCGAGGACTGGACTTCCGAGGCTCGTCGTGACTTCGCTTGAATACAGTAATTCTTAAAATTGCATGCAATATGGAACGTCTGGCCGCCCAAGCTACGCTTACGATGTTTCGTCACGGTCGACCGCATCCTGCAACAGCGATCTGTTCAGGCGCGCGGCGGTGGTGTAACATGCGACGTTCTGTGCCATTCCGGTGGCGTTTACGTTGTACGCCGCCTGTTATACGACCACATTTCTTTCGGTCTTGCACTTGAGAACCCTCTGTCTAGAGCACCGCTTTCCGAACGATGTTACGCCTGTATTCGCGCCCTTTGCTGCCCTTCATCGCTGCTCATAGTTGCGCGCATAAGTCTTTCACGATGTCATTTCGCGACTCCACCGCGAGTAGCTTTGCGAGTGAAGAATTCTCTTGGGAAGAGATACTACCCGCTGGCGAGGGCGATGATGGACCTATCATCAAGGCCGCTGGCTTAGCAGATGCCACAGTACTACGCGGTCTTCTTTCGCGAGCTGCTACAGCGTTCGATTCCGCCAAGCTCGCAAACATCATCAGCTGGCCACACGACGAGGCACTGGACGGCCGTTGGATTACAGCGCTTGGGAGAGCTATCGAGAGGCGGCGTGCTGCAAACATCGCAACGCTGCTGGAATATGGCATTAACCCCAATGGTGTAGATACCACGACTCTAAAAGAGGTCTCTCGCAAGTTTCGGAGGCATGCCTTTGTGCCACGGCATAGAATACTTCAGCCTTACACACCCACGACAGCTCGCGAAGTGAATGCTGTGCCTTACC
>JAVRRP010000455.1:0-18101 GCA_036872775.1 Oleoguttula sp. CCFEE 5521 | reverse complement strand
AGCCTAACATCGACGCCCGTTCTGACGAAATCGAAGCAGGCGGTTCGACTAACCAGCATCAGAAAGTCTGCAGACACTTCGAGTCGTTGAGCAAGATCGGTGAAACCTCTTGGGACAGCCAGTGGTAATGTTCGATCACCACCCGTGAGCGCTGCAGTGAGTGGGTTTTCGCCAAGGCCCAGCACGCGTCGTGGTACTGCTTGCAGGATTTGATCACCTGCTTGTTGTAGAGATTGAATCTGGTTGGGGATCCCGCTCGTTGCGTGGAGCCAGTGCGACAATGGCGACTGCGGACTGTGTATCGGTGGACTTCGGCTTTGCGAAGCCGAAGATCGGTCGGTCACTGGTGATGCTGAGGCATTTGATGCTCCGGAAGCATCACGAGCCTCTCGTTCTTCTCGATTTCGCGCTCGTGTAATGCGACTTTGTGCTGCGCTGGCACGCGCCGCCTGTGCGCGAACCAGTCTTCGTGATGCTTGATCATGGCGTCCCTGTTCTGATACGATCACGAGCGGAGCACTCGTTTGGGGTGGCTCTGATGTGGGCAATGCAGCGCCCAAGTCTCCGAGTATTGGTAATCGAGACATGACGTTGATGAAGGCTCCATGGGAGGTGTGTGGACTTTCGGGCAGAAGGAATCAAGATCCTGCATGCGTGGCTGGGCGACGTGCTTGATAAGTACCTTATTCCTTCGACAACGAGTCGCCACGCCTACGGAGGGTTCACGAATGTAGCACTCTGGCCCTGTCCTGCAATTGCAAGTGAGTTCCGGGTAAAGCGCAGCGTAGAACAGACTTCCAATTGTCTCAGAGACCACAAAGCACGGCGAAATACAGAAAGCTTGCTGATGTGAACGGTCTTGCATGTCGGAGAGTGCAAACCTGGCTGCCCAACACTGCCGCGCGCACGCCAGCAAAGCCATATACGCAGCGTTTGCCGCTTCTGCAAGCGCAGGGTAGGGACTGCAGCTCGGTAGCCGATAGGGCCAGGCCTTGACGGGCTGCGCCACGAGGCCTTGTAGCCATGCACAAAGACCCTCTCAGCACGGGGAGCATCCACTTCTCGCAAAAGCTGCAGTCCTGCAATCGCAAGCCGCGTTTCAGGAAGGTATGCCACACGATGTCGGACGCTGTGGCTTGCTGGACGCGCCGGGCCATTAGCACGAACCGAGCATGGCCGCGAGATCTAAATTGCAAATGAATCTATCGTGCATGCGCCGTCATATTGGGCTGGGCTCCGGCGATCGAAAGTGGGATAGTGATAATGTGATGATGGGGAAATCCCGAAAATGCACTTTTCGCTTGGCAACGTCAACAAGTGAAGTGTGCTCATTCGGGTCCACTGCAGAACCCGCCGATCCTGAAACGCGTGACAGAAAGCTTCTCGGATATTTCTTCCATTCCTCCCCTAGCGCCTTGGTAAACAGTTCACCTGCATTCTGGCCACTGGACGCTGTCGTCGCTGGACGTTGCCATTGTGTGCCACAGGAGTGCCACTCTGCGCGCATCCTCATGTACGGGCATCGCCTGCTGGACAGACTCTGCTTAGCTTCTCGTCAAGGGCTGCCACGCGAAAAGTCAATACAAGTGCCGACCAAACTCAACAAGTATTGCCGCGTACCGCCGCCTACAATGTCTTGCGAGCGGCGGTGGGTGTGGCTGCGGGCACAGTCCTTACCAATATACTGGGAATAATGACCGAGGAACTTTGGACCTCGCTCCGGTGCTACGCCAAGTCCACCTCACGTCCTTCTCAATGGAGAATGCATCCTGCACGATCACGTCATGGGATGTCAGTCGAGCCCACCACCGAGACCACTACAAATCTTGAAATCTCGAAGGATTAACGTCAGACGTCATAATATCGCTGGCGCAGGTAGCAGGCAGGCTAACACAAGTCTGCTCGTGGCCGTCAGACGCCGGTGGATAGACCACTCCGCATGCCATACTGGAATGGAAAACTCCGACCGCATAGCGACTGCCTGTGGTACACTAGGCCATGCTACCGATAGTGGATAGATTATTGCCGATCACAGGTGTAGCGCTACTGCACTATGACAACTATGACAGGTACCTCACTCTGCATAAGCCTAGAACATGTCCATGCTGCATCACCTGACATGCCTGCCTTCCACGTCGTCATCGAACGCGTTGCAGACTTGCAGTGTTCTGGTGAAATTACCACGGCATGCTGCAGATTCTGAAACAAGCTACTGCAAACACTGCGCGCGCAGGGGAACGGTCGAGCTCGAGAGGACTATACGTGGATTGCGAATGGTCTTCTAGAAGAGACTGCCCAGGCAGTGGAATCCATGCACGGCTGACAGTAACGATGATCTTCCACGCTACCAGTGCATTGGGAATCGGAGTAAAGCCCCAATGGAGGGATGACACTTGTGAGAAACGTGGCAGCGCAGAACCTTATTGACAAGCTTATGACAACTTCAGGAGGCTTGCATGGCATGTAAATGCATCATTTCTCCGCTCGCATTTGCGAATACGAGCGCAAAGACGCGGCTCTGCTGCACGATAGACCTTCTACTTCGACCGTTAGATCGATATCACAACCATCGGCCCCTTCGTCAATTCAGTACAGATCGCCGCTCTCTCCTCGAGCCACGTGAGCATCAGATCCACTCGGGAGTCTCATCCACGTCCCTTTTCTTCACCCTCTCAATCATGAGCTTCCCTTTGCCATGGGCGATCTTGCTTTTCTTCCTTCGCATGGCAAAACGGCTGCGATCGAGTTTCTCCCTGAAACTCAACGACGTCGATGGACGTACTCGCAACTTCTCGTCGTCCTGGAAGCTAAATGAAGTGCCCGGTCTGATGTCGTCTGTAGCTGCTCGTGATATGTGATCTGGTGGCGCGGGTGTGACTGCACTGCTTGCTAGACCAAGTGTATGTGGCGCGATATGAAACTTACGCATGCCGCCCCCAAGCTGCAAAGAAAGCGGCTGCAAATTCTCCGCCTGGCGCTTGTCGTGTTTCAGGTGCGCTGTGGACTTCTTGCTGTGCATCGAGTTGGCGCTGTGCAGGCGTCGTAATCGTTCACGCAAGCCGCCAGCTTCAGCATCGATCGCAGGTCCGATTTGCCACCCTTGGCGCCTACGTGGAGGTGTGTGGTAGCGTATGCTGCCGAACATGCTACCACTTGTTGAGCTCTTGTCGCCGGTCGAAAGGGCGCCGAATGAGATTGAACTGCCAACTTCCTGCAGATACACACCCTTGGTGCTGATTGGTAGTGGTGGGTGTTTCCGGGGCGAGCTTTCTAGGCAATGTCGCAGGTCCTGCATTTGCGCCTGTGCTGCTCGTTGGCGATCGAGACTCTGTTGTCGAGGTGCAGCAAACGCCCGGCCTTGCGTATAAGATGGCTTCCTGTCAAGGTTATGGCCTCGAGGCGGCGTTGACACGGAGCGCCGCCGGCCGCTCTGTCGCTGGCTTCCCATTAATCGGAAACGGTCTTTGTCACCACGCTTTTGTTCGATAGCCGCTGCTACCTGTGCGACAGAGTTCGGTAAAACGTCGAGCGAGTTCATGTGAATGAGAATCACTGGCAGCTGCACTGAGACCAGCTTGGAATTTGATAGGCTTGCCGTGACGTTCAGGAAATACCGTACCTCGAAGTACTTTCCGCATCTCACGGTCGCGTGGCCTCGCGGTACTTCCAGCTTACACGTCCTTATTGTCGACGTGTATGGACCAATGCCAGTCCAGTAGTCACTGTGCTCTTCCTTCGACTTCGCCAGTATCAGCTTATCATTACTATCGAAGACCCTTGTTTGACTATGAGACTTCGCTGACGTTTCCACGGGTCCGTGCTTGTAGCATAGTACGTTCCGCTCCAGATGCAACTCCATCCGCTTCACCGTCTTCCGTGTCCTGTTCGCGATGTGTAGGTCCACAAAGAGGGAGCTCCCACTAACCCAGATCTGTCGATGTAAGCCCGCAGTCATGGTCAATAATTCTGAACCGTTCCACCGCGAAACGAGCAACTCATCGGTCGCAGTCAGCGGACTCGGAAGCGAGATGAGAGCTTTCTCCGGATCGTATGTTGGTAGGACGCAAACATCTTGCGATGATCGCACGCGATACTGCTTACCAGCATTTTTGATCAGTGCTGTCACGCTCAGTATGAATCTTATGTTGGCGTGTTTTGACTGGAATGGCGGCGATCCAGTGTCAAGCGGAAGACTGAGCATGAATGGGACGGATGAGAGGCATGGCTTGAGCGTCCACCAACGCTCTTCAGGTGATAGTGGATTGTCTGGCTCGACCATGCTGCTCGGTGGACGATGCTCTCGATCAAGCAATTCTGTGCCAAGCGCCAGGAATACAGCCCTCCGTCCTCCATCGATTTCCTCGAAGCCAAGCAGGTCGACGGACAGTGCAGCGATACCCAATGTCCTCCGACTCTTCACACGCTCGTTGTCATCAACAACGATTGAGATGTGCCCTTCGATGGTGCCACCGCCGACACAAAGTGGCGCAGAGACTTGTAAGTCCAATCGTATTCGCGGGTGCCGGAAGATCGGAAAGTCAACAATGTCTACCGGCTGCGGGATACGCTCCAGAGTCTTGCATTGCGGCCTGCGCGTGCTATCAGAAGTGATAGCAGCGACGCGTGCGCTAGCTTGCTTCACTGGCGATTGACTGGCGCCGTAAGATGGTATCACCACAGGACCATCTTGATTCGTGATGTTTGCCTCATACGTGACATCCCCAACATTCCTCTTGCCCGATCGTCCACTTCCAGACGAGATCTTTCTGTTGTGACTCTTCGCGCTGATGGATGCATGCGCTTGCGATGATGATCTTCTCGGCACACTCGACAGAGGTATGGCGTAGCAATTCGGTGCCTCCGGAGTACTGGAGTAGGATGATGATGGCGGCTCTACTGATGGATCCCTCCAGTGTGTTTCGCCGTTCGCTGGCTCAATAATGCGCAATGATGTCTTCCTTCTGGGACAAGGATGGTGCTTGGGAGGCGATGCATTTGATTTACTCCGCACGTGCTTCGAGCTTTCAGGTTGCGATCGGCGCTTGACATGGCTCACCATGTCTATCAGACTTGGCTCCGTGATCTCGCGTATGTCGGAGAGCGGTCGCATACCATCAGTCACGGTGATTGCTGCCCCGACCGCGCGCGAGAGCGTTGGTGGTAATGCCCTCCCGTTCTGTGGTGGAACGCGTCTGCCATCCATTCTATTGTGAGCGATGGCGCGGCAAGTAAGACGATAGCATGCATGCTTCGCCACGAGATGCGGTGAGCTTTAGCTCTATATCGATCAGCGGTTTCTTGGCTTTCGAGGGTGGCGTCTTGTCATATTCGGACTGAGGTTGAAATGCTCTGGATAAGCGCTCATGCTGCGGCAGGAGCAGGCGTCGCTCCCGGAACACAAGCCAGCAGGTGCTTGTTGGCGTGTGTTCGCTATTGCCGCTGCTCTATCCTGTCGACCCGCTGTCGCCGCGACGTGTTACAGAAACTTAGTAGACTGTGATTCGGAACCGACCTCGAGTATGGGATCATGATACATGGAGATGAAAGAATGCTGCTGAACCCACATACGTACTGAGTGAACTCCGATTAGAACATGGGTGACTTTCGTCGAGCCGAAGTTCCTTAGATCATGCAATCTTGCAAAACGGTAATTTCAACTGGAACTGCATTGATGAGGGTCCTCTCGAGGCCGGCAGTGCATTGATAGGAACCCTCCTGGCAGTCCATTGCGCCCTGTGCTCTCCTGACAGAGACTTGAAGATTATGTAAGGTCCAGACTGTGTCAATAGATAGTTTGCAAGTCGCAGAGCTCGCTCGTCAGATGACTTTTACGTGCCCTCATTGACATGCTGCTAAGCTCATGCTTGGTTGCGCGCCTTCATACATGCTGCCCTACCACAGTAAGGGATCAGATAGGTATCTTGTCAGCAGGCGCCATTCTCGGCGTCAAGAAGTCCATAGGTACTCGATTTGTGATCCAATTTTGCTTGTTCTCCAGAACCCCTGAGAGTATCAAGAAGCCGTCCCATGATGTGTCGTCAAGGATACGAAAGCTGCGCTTGGTGCAGTCCGGTCTGACCGCGTTGCAGATATGAGGATCTACATGGAGACACTACATATATCTCGAAGTACGCAGAACGATGCGTAAAGTCTAGACCGGCGGAGATGCGAGTTACCAAGCACTGGCTGTACCTGCTGCTTCAGGTCGCCAAGCTAAGGAGTTCACTCCCTTGGTCCAATCGCTAGCATTCCGCGCGGCGCCTTCGCCAGAATCCCATGCTCGGCCCTGCATCGGACCATGCGTTGAACGACATTTCGTTGCGTCGCCTCTGAAACACGACGCCAATCGCAATCTATACGAAGGTGTGCCAGCATGCGCAAGTCGCCTATGCACCGCTCCTCCACATTAACGTTACTACGCAACATCGCAGTCTCGCGGGGAGCAACCTAGATTTGATACATTGCAAGCATGGACCTCCAGCGCGTGACCAGTCTGGTAGGGCTGATCCTCGAACCTCTCTCCGAAGGTCACGATCTCGAAAAGTCTTGCGCATAATTTTTTCATGCAAGAGCCCGTTCTTTCCCCGCTCACCAGGCGCAATCTGGGGCTGCGCTCAGACTGCGTTTCCATTAGCCAACCTCTTACCTCACACTCTCTCTTCTACACTACATTTCCTGCAACCTTATCATTCTGTGTGTTCAGTCATTACCACACTGACACGCCGGGCCACGTGCTTGCGACCTGGATTGAATCTGGGGAAGATACCGACAGAGTGGATAGCCTCTGGTGCTAGGCGACTGCACTAACCTACTTGGTGCATTTCGTTGTTTGTGAGAGAAGTCGAGCGCGGCGCGGGTACCTGCAGATGAGCGATAGCAACGACGTCGTCGCGGAGAGCGGCGACGGAGATGTCGATATCGACGGCAAGCTCGACCATGTGCGAGATGGCACACCAAGCTCGATGGACTCGTCGCCGGAGCCGGACGCCATCGGCGAAACCACACTAGAGCCAACGCAGCCTCAGAAACGGAAGGGTGGAAGGAAGCCTGTATGTTGCCGTTGCTGAAACGTTCAGCAATATCGACTAATGCATCTCAAGATATACGCAACGTCCGAAGAGCGGAAGCAGCGCAACCGGCAAGCTCAAGCAGCTTTCCGCGAGCGACGAACCGAGTACATCAAGCAGCTCGAGGCAACCATCAAGCAGAACGAGGACAGTCTTGCGACATTGCAACAAA
Source organism: Oleoguttula sp. CCFEE 5521 (assembly GCA_036872775.1). Taxonomy (NCBI): domain Eukaryota; kingdom Fungi; phylum Ascomycota; class Dothideomycetes; order Mycosphaerellales; family Teratosphaeriaceae; genus Oleoguttula; species Oleoguttula sp. CCFEE 5521. The sequence goes on along the minus strand of JAVRRP010000455.1, from coordinate 10,862 downwards.
GCCACCGTTCCGCTGCCGACGAGTGTCTAATGCTTCGATACAAGAACTCTCTCCTCGAACGGATTCTTCTCGAACGAGGTGCGATCATCGTTCTTCCGTGTACGTGCCGCCATACTGACAATCAACAGGAATCGATGTTCAAGCTGAGCTTCAAATGAAGACGGGGACCCCAGCGTTCCCTTCTGGCTTCATGCCACCGATGTCGAACATCGCGCCGGCACCTGCACCGCCGCTGCAACGAACTGCATTGCAGCGACAGCATGCACGTCGCTCTGGGCAAGCCCTGACGCCAAAATTACCGATCGGCCCAGCACAGCAGACGACATCGCCGCATGCCGTACCGACGCCTTCCTCGCATGTCTCGTCCCCATCAACAATATCGACTCGCTCTCCAGTAGCGCTAGCAGGTGGAACAACTCCACCTACATCTGCTGTTCACGCTCAGCCCCAAGGACAGCCATTTCAGCACTATCCCCGATCGCAGCAGCCGCCTAGTAACGCGTTCTATCCTCCACAACCACAACGACAGCCACCCCGAAGCGCGACTACCTCGTCTGTATACCAGAGCAGCACAAGTGGGGTCTCTAGTCACTCTCCGAACAGCCAGGGCCCAGCACAAAGCACTGGACGACCTGAGAGCTCTGGTGGTACTGGCTCGGCACTGACTACAGCATCAACATACTACCCGAGTCCATTCCAGACTCACATAGACAAACTCGGCAAGTTCACCCCTCCTCCCTCTCCAACAGAACTGTGTTCGTCCTAGATTGATTCCGTGAGTACAGAACAGGAGTACGACACCCAACATGCATCACACTCCATGCTCGACGAACCCGAACAAGACCAATCCGATCCCGCGACCCACCTGCGACAGCACAACGCGTACCCTCCGCTGCATCCATACGCTGCTACTTCGTCAGGACAGCAGGGTTTCGGCTACCAACACGGCCACCCGTCTGCGATGCCGCCGCCGGGCCAGCAGCGGACGCCTTTGTCACAATATGAATTGCAGCAGGGTGCTCAAGCGTTGAGCTCCTTGAGCGGTGGCGGAGATGGAGGAGCTTTTGGGACGCTGCCGCATATGATCGATCCGAACGATCCCATGTTGGATGCGGACCCGTTTGGGCTGAGCGCTAGCATGCACTATCCGACAGCGTACTCGTTCGATCCGAGTGGGCGATGAGAGGATTGTACTCGAGGATAGACATGGTTCAGCGATGCATTGGAGGTTGTGAGGGGAGAGATCTGCGCCTGGGCGTGCATCTCATTGGGAACGCGTACTGGGCAAAAGTCGCATAGTACAGCGTTCAAGCGATTGATTTGTTCACACCATTCATCGTCACCCATTTACCTCACGCAATATAAACCGGTGATGTTGTCTCTTGTAACGATTCATACTACATATGTAGCCGTGGCCGAGAGGCTGGAACTCGCATCTGCATCGAACGGGACCTTCCTGGCCTCTCACGAACATCGCATCGTCGCCCCTGCTACTGTGAATAATTCGATAGGACCATGACCGCCCTCGTATCTGCTAGAGAAATGCGGTAGATGAGACACTCACAGTCCGAGGGCCACCCACAATTTCGTGCCAAGACTATATTGTATGCGCACCGCGCACGAACGAATTGAGAGCTTGGACAGCTTCCCGTTCGCTTCATGCGGCCCGCTCTGGACACACCGCGAGAAACAGATCTTCACGGCAAACGCTCCCTCACCTTCAGAAGATGGATCGCTGCTTGTTATAGCAATCCATCCTACCGCCAACATGAGTGGGATCGCAAGCAAGGTACGTGACAGTTCAGGCAGGACAGAGGAGGAGGGATGCCGATCTGGCTGCGGAGCGAAATTACTCGTCCTGCATTGGAGGCATTGGAGAACACATGAGCTGACCTCAAATGTTCGCGCAGAACCTCTACGACCTCCTGGGTATGCATTCGATCACTCTTAACGCGAAGGAGTCTGCGACCTCCACCTGGGCTTCACTAACACTTCATTCAAGGCAATGACCCTGAGCTCGACCCCGATAGGGCGCCGAGCCCGCCCACGAAGGCCGTCGACAAGCCCATTCCACGAAGCGGCAAGCGCAATGCTGGAGCCGAGGGTCCAGGAGCCAATGCTGCGGCAGCTGGCGGTCGTGGTGGAAGGCAAGATGGGCTAGGAGGTACGTTGAGCGAGAGTACCGCAAGAGTCTGGCGCACACCTACGCGGCATCAGCGGATCACGAGAGAGGATGCGGCATACACAACGGTGTCTATGGAATACCAGCTAACGCGTGCGCTCAACAGGCAACAATCGCTCCGAGCAGCCGCGTGACGATGGGCTCCGCCAAGACCGTAACTCCAACCGCACTAGGGGTAGGCAATACAGGAGCTCCATACTGTTCCACGGTTAGCTGACCTCGCTATAGATGCGCGCGAGCCACGTGACGGTGAGGGTGGACGTGGTCGCGGACGTGGTCGCGGAGGCCGTGGAGGCGAGTACCGTGGCACCAGGCCCGCTCGTGACGATCGCCACAGCCGCACTGGCGTCCAGTGAGTTGGATCCGCCCCTATACCAACTTCATTGCTGACGTTCAACTAGGGAGCACGAGAAGCAAGCCGCTGCTGGTTGGGGTGGTGAGACGGGTCAATCCGAATGGGCAGATGAGAAGGCAGGTGCCGAGATCGCCAATGCGGAAGCTAAGAACGACGCTGGCTTCACCCCGGACACCAGCGCTGCCGACCCAGCATTTGCTACAGGCCCAGATGGCGTGGTCGGTGAGGCTGAAGTCGCAGCAGCCGCACCTGAGGAGCCGGAGGACAACAGCAAGTCCTACAGCGAGTACCTCGAGGAGCTCAAGTCGAAGCGCGCTGGCCTGAGCAGCACGCTCGAGATCCGCAAAGCCAACGAGGGCACCAAGCAGAAGTTTCCTGAGGGCAAGGCCGTCAAGAACGAGGAGGAGGAGTACTTCGCGGGCGCTGGTGGCAAGCAGAGTCGCCAGAAGGAGAACAAGACGAAGAATGTCCTCACCATGGACGGCAACTACTACGCCTCTGCCGAGCAGCCATCTGGCGGCCGTGGTGGTCGCGGTGGCCGTGGCCGCGGAGAGGGTGGACGTGGAGGTCGCGGTCGCGGCGACGGAGACCGCGGAGACCGTGGTGATCGTGGCGATCGTGGCGACCGTGGCGGTCGTGGACGTGGTGATGGCTTCCGTGGCCGTGGCGAGGGTCGTGGACGTGGTGAGGGCTTCCGTGGACGCGGTGGACCTCGCGGCGACTACAGCAACAACAACGGCACCTCTCGCGCGCCCATCAACGTCACAGACGAGTCTGCCTTCCCCAGCCTGGGTTAGGCACCTTACAAAGTACTACGCTCGACGATTGACATATTCTGTCTGGCCATACCGGCGTTGTGTCTAAGTCGACCGCGAAAAAGGATCGAGATACCCTCGATGGGTTACACCCCTCTACGGAGAGGTCCTCATTGCTGTCTTTGCGGTGTATACATCGCCAGATAGTTCGGAATTGAGGCATTACTTTCATTACCACTCTCATCATAGCAGTGCTTGCCCTTGTATAGGTACTCTCTCGTCGCCATGCTTCGCAGAGGTACAGGATCGACCGACGTTACAGTAGGCAGTTGCCGCATGTGTGAGACCCAGAGCGGAATCTACTGTACAGTCTGTACTCGGTCTGTCCGGGGCGTTGAACTGAATTGCCCCTCGTACCGCGTGGTGCTCGTTGACCTGATAATCTGAGCAAGAAGTGCTCGTTGACCTGATAATGCTTCGCTAGCAAATGCTAGCAAATCTGGACCCTGATGACGAGCACTTTTGTGCCGGCCGTCGAAGTCGATGTCAAATGCTCTCACTGCTTATAGCCACTACATTATACGCGCAATGAACAAGATACAGATACGAGATTATTACTAGGGTATCTTAAATACAGGCTCTAGACTTTGGTCTATATACTTTCACAACACTACCGACGCGTATCAAGATAGCGAGAGATTATCAGGCCGATGATCACTTCCTGCTCAGATTATCAGGTCAACGAACACCCCTCGAAGAAGGGCGACTTCACTTCAAAGCCCCGAATAGGTGTCATGAAGAAGGTTAGCCGCCGAGTGCCGCGCATGTGGCATTGCGAGATCTCGAGATTGGGTTTCTTCGATCTAGCTACCGTTGAAGTATAAAACATAAAAGTGAGGTCTGCTGTGATTGCCATTTGCCAAGGGCTTGAGCTCAAGAGCCATCGTACGACAATCCAGCACACCTCCCATCTGCTTCGCCTTGAAGAGTACGCAATCCTGTTCAGCTCTCACCCCAATGCGCCTTATCCCCATGATCCCAAGCAGCGACATGCACACATCAGCGTCAGCCCCTGAGCGTCATTGCGGTACGATCGAACCATGCCACAATGGCAGGTCTTTGTTGCGCCCAACGGCTGGTGGGATGTCACTGCCATCATTTCACAGGCTTGGCTGCGGTATGTCGTTGGTACACGCGTCCTACATAAGCAGTGACAAGACTTGGAACGATGTGCGTCGTGCGCGTTGTGGCTATGCTTGATGACGGTCGGGAGGCCGGTGGAAACTGCGGTAGGTGCGGAGGAATGCACGGTGTCTTGTCTGGTCTTTGGTGATGGGCTTTGGGGGTCATTGAGAGTTTATTATATGTTAATCTCTTATCATTGGGCACATCTCTTCGCATCTTACTTCAGAGTTTTGGCCGCGCAGATATTGTAGAATCTAATAGACGGAGAATGGGATTTCTCAGTGCTGTCTTTGCAGTGGTTGGCCTGAGTGAGTGGATTTGACGTCTCCTTTTGGCTGCAGCAATTCACTGATGCATGCATAGTCACCACAACCTATGCTCAAGTCTCCACTCAATGCCAAGGAGATGTATGCTACTCCCTCAGCATACCGCAGACGTCCTCAAGCTCCAATGGCGGAGACATCTACTTCAGGATCGCGGCTCCAACGGGCTACCAATGGGTGGCTCTTGGCCAGGGGAGCGAGATGGACGGCGCTCAGATGTTCGTCATGTATCAATCGGCCAACGGCCAGAACGTGACCATCTCTCCTCGCAACGGCGAAGACCACAACACGCCAGAGTATAATGGCAACAACCAGCTTACATTATTGGAAGGCTCGGGTGTACTCGACGGCAAAATGGTTGCCAATGTTCGCTGCAGGAATTGCAGTTCCTGGCGAGGCGGGAGCATGGACTTCTCCAGCGCATCGGCAAATTGGATCTACGCCAACAAGTTCGGCTATCCCATCCAGTCCGATGATGTCAATGCCGGTATACAGCAACATGGCAACGCCTACGGCACCTGGAGCTGGGACTTCGCTACCGCGAGAGGGGGCAACAGCGCAAACCCATTCCTAAGTGTCAATGTCATAACTCCCACCATCATCAACCACAGCAATTCCCGAAACACAGTCTTGGTCGCTCACGGGGCGATGGCTTCGCTGGCCTTCCTTGTCTTCTTTCCCATTGGCGGCATCTTGATCCGCGTCGCTAACTTCTCCGGACTGGTCTGGGTGCACGCCGGCATGCAGATGCTGGCTTGGCTGATCTACCTAGTAGCCTTTGGTATGGGCGTATGGCTCGCCACAAACACGGACGACATCAAGAAGGCGCATCCAATCATAGGCATTGCACTCTTCCTGGTTCTATTAGTGCAGCCCGCGCTCGGCTGGATGCATCACAAGATGTTCAAGAAGAAACGGACTCGGACCGCTTGGTCCTGGAGCCACATTGGAATTGGGAGGCTGGCCATCTTGGTGGGGATGGTCAACGGCGGGCTGGGGTTGCAGCTCGATGGTGATACCGAGAAGAAGCATGTGGTCCCATATGCTATCGTCGCGGTAGTGTTCGGACTGGCGTACATTGCTGCGATTGTTTGGGGCGAGTTAAAGCGACGACGCAACAAGACAGACCAGCAATACAAGCGGCAGTCAGACAGTAATGAAATGCACAACATGGGCGGTTGATACTCAAGCCACGGCTTCTGGGAGATTCGGAGTTGGTCATACAGGGTTCTGTTTATTGAGTATATATATCACACAGGAAGAGCGTATCGATCTGCGCAATAGATACTAGTGGTGGATCATAATATATTAGACGGCCGTCAGAATCATCATCACCTCTCACTTCTTCACCTCCTCCTTGCTCCCACCGCCCCACAAGCTGCTGACGTACCCGCCAGCGCTCTTCGCACCATCTGTGACTGTGCTTCCCACGCTCGAGGCTCCGCTCGTAACACCATCGCTAGCGCCCTTGGCAGTCTTCGCCATCGGGTCAGTGACGCTGGATGCAGGACCTCCGTACGAGCCACTGTCGTCTTTGCCTCCGCGCTCAGCACGGTTCACGCCCTCCTTCGAGACCATGTCACCGACTGGCTGTAGGAGTCCGCCTTGGCCAAATTGGCCAGCGACGAGGTTGTTGGTGTCATCTTGCAACTTGTCGACTTGGCTGACGCCGGTGATCTTGGACTTGTCGAGGGTATCTATGCATCTTCGTTAGCCAAACATCAAGCTCGAAGTCGGGTGAGCGACGTACCCTTTGTGGCGTAGCTCGCCTTGTTGTCCTTCGAGAACCATGACAGGTACTTGTCCTCGATCCAAGGCATCCAGTTCTCATACTGGTTGTGGTAGCCCGACGTGATCCATTCGGTGTAAGTCTGGCCCTTCTTCTGCTCCGTTGGCAGCTTGTCGAATGTCTCCTTCTTCTGGTCCTCGCTCATGGCGTTCCACTTGCTGCCTGCTGAGCCTGCGGTGTCTTTGACTTGATCGGCCATACTTGTGATGTTGGATTTCTTGATCTGAAAGTTGATAATTACGGATGTTGTAGATTGAGCTTTACCCACCTAAGGAATCAAGACTTTGGCTTCCTTATAGACTCTTCACACCACGAGGCGCGGGACACCCTCTAGTAGCGATGTGACGTAGCCGCACATGCTCCAGCAGTCGAGAGCGGGCCCTGGAACCCGGGTTGTGTTGGGTTTTAGCTTTGCCTGCCAAGTGGACCTGGTGGGATGGATTCAAGATTGTGGCGCGGCGAGGTGTGGCAGAGCTGTCGATGTGCATGAAGGGCGACGTCATTTGTTGACAGACAGACGCGTTGGCGAGTCCCATGTCCAGCATTTTACGTGAATGGAGCATTCGACGACGGATGTCCTTGTCGTGCATTTGCTCGGCAGGACCTGAGAACTCGGTTGATCTACCTTGAGTGAGATGTGGTAACATCCATCACCTATCTCGTCTATCGATGGGGCGCGACGAAGAACGGCATTTCTGGTTGTAAGCAATACCAGCTGTCGATGCAGCCGCGGAAACAGAAGATCCATACCAACCGTAGGGACCAGAGGGCACTTTCGCTTCTCCGGAGGGTTTGTGACACACCTGTGCTCTTGTCAGCACATTCATGGCAATGAGAACCAGCATGTGGTGTTGACGAGGACCTAGCATTGTTTTCACCCTGCTCTGCAAACCTTACACTTCTGTCCGATGTATTCGCAAGTCACAGACGTCGAGGCAAGAGGGCATTGCAGCTGCCGGGGTGAGGAAGCAGCGTCGACAGCAAGCAGACGCACCCGACCAGAATGCCATGCAGCATCGCTGGCAGAAGTCGAAACACCACTCACAGTGTGCTGCATCCCTCATCAGCTACCTCCATTCCTATCGCTGTCTTTGCAAAGCACCTACACTGACTCGCTTTCATTGTCTATCTTACTTTCCTAAAGTTCACGCAGGCCCGCCAGGATCAGGTCTCTGGGCCTGTCCCTGGTAGAAATGTCCTTACCTCTGTCTGCCACTGGCGCTAAACGCGCGGATCGCCACTGGTGGCAGACTGCTTGCGTAAGTAGTAGATACGCAAGCTGTGCACGACCACAACGCTGACGAACTCTGTCAGATTTATCAAATCTATCCGGCGTCCTTCAAGGATTCTAATGGCGATGGATTTGGCGATCTGCCTGGCATTATCTCAAAGATTGATCACCTCAAAAGCCTCGGTGTGAACGCAGTCTGGCTTTCGCCTTGCTACGAGAGTCCGAATGTCGACGGCGGCTACGACATCAGCAACTACAGGAAGATCGACCCTCGCTACGGCACAGTGGCAGACATTGAGCTGCTCATCAGAAGTCTCGATGAGGTCAACATATGGCTCATCATGGATCTTGTAGTCAACCACACTTCTGATCAGCACGAGTGGTTCCGGGAGTCAAGGAGTAGCAAGACGAACGCGAAGCGTGACTGGTGAGTGCGAGATCTGTAGTGACGTGAAACAGGTGAGGTTGACAGTGCCAGGTACATCTGGCGTAAGGGCAAGTCGATTACGATAGGTAACGAATGTGTTCGGACTCCACCGAATAACTGGAAGTCCCAATTTCAGGGCAGCGCGTGGGAGTACGACGCCCATACCGACGAGTACTATCTTCATCTCTTCGCAGCACAGCAGCCGGACTTGAACTAGGAGAACCCGGAAGTCAGACAAGCAGTGTACTCAGACATGCGATTCTGGCTCGAGAAAGGCATCGCAGGCTTCAGAATGGACGTGATCAACATGCTTGCGAAGCACCCAGACCTGCCCAATGCACTTGTGCAGGATCACTCGTCGCCATAGCAGGACGCACAGCCACTGTACTGCAATCAGCCACGTGTGCATGACTACCTCCAGGAGATGCGTAAGGAAGTGTTAGATCACTATCCTGAGACCATGACTGTCGGCGAGCTTCTGTACACCTCCCGCGATGAGGTCAAGCTTTATGTTGAGCCCAGGCGCCGAGAGCTAGACTTAGCCTTTGAGTTCGACCTTTGCGCTTGGAATTTCGGACCTGGAGGGAGATTCGACCAGGGCCATCACACTGTACAAGATCTCAAGCGCATCATATGTCGCACATGGAATGGGCTGCGTAGCGGGGAGACTGCATGGCAAGCCTTCTTCCTGGAGTCGCACGACACCGCGCGTTGTGTTACACGTTTTGGTAACGGTAAGCCAGAGCACAGTGCTGCTATAGCAAAACTACTGGCGGTACTGTCGACTACGCTTTGTGGAACGCTCTTCGTGTATCAAGGCCAAGAGATCGGTATGGAGAATCACACGGCAGATCCTATCGAGAGTTTCGACGATATCAACACCATCAACGCAATACGAACGATCGAACGCAGTAGGCACGAGTGCTCGCAGCCTGGCGTTACTATTGACATGAGTGATGTGCACGAGCAAGTCCGTCTCAAAGCGCGCGATCACACACGTTCTGCAATACCCTGGAAACACGGCGAGCCGAATGCTGGGTTTTCGACAACGACCGGTCCATTGTGGAAGCCCATGAACTCGAACACCGATCGTATCGATGTGGCCTCGCAGATGTCGGCCTCAAATTCAGTGCTGTCCTTCTGGCGAGATATGATCGAGTTCCGCCGGATCTTCGCCGAGACCATCGTCTTCGGTACATTTGACGCAGTAGATGACACTCTCAGCGAGGGACCTATCTTCGCCTACATTCGACCTGGAACGTCCCACAAAGGACCTATCAAAGTCGACATTCTGGTTGTTTTGAATTTGACCGCAGAGGACCACGTGCCATTTGCACTTCCGTACTTTGAGGGCGCGAAACTTGCCAGGCTCATCGATACGCGGTGTGAAGGTGGATTTATTGCAGATGCTTCCGACGTGAGTGGTGGATTGGTGCATCTTGGACCGTATCAGGCTTTGGTCTTCTTCATTGTGAAAGAGACTGCTGCTAGCCTGCACACAGATCCCTAGAATCGACCGCGCTCGCGTCTGATGGACGTTACATATCAAAGGCGTTACAGCACTGCGGCGAGCTCCGTCTTTGAACTACAATACAGTTCTGGCACTGACACATGTTTTGCCTGCACGCGATGTTGATGTGATCCGACGTGCCCCACTTCACATTTGCAGCCAGATGCGAGGTAGCTGTCAAAAGCTACATCTTAGAAGCCGGTTCTTCGCAAGGCTTGCCACCGTAAATCACGACGGAACGAGCTCGTCCTCTTGCAACCAGCATGGCGCCTATCGCGCCCCAACTCGATCACGTAGTACTTCTGCTACCCCATGCCACGCTTGTCGATCCTCCATCCTGGCTAACCTCGAACTTCACGCTCACTCCCGGCGGTACACATGCCGGTGGCGAAACGCAGAACACTCTCATTCTCTTTGCAGACGGGACTTACCTTGAGCTCATAGCCTTCGTGGACGACAAACCCGAGTGTCGGAAAGATCACTGGTGGGGTAAGAAGGACTTCGGAGTCATTGACTACGCCTTCACCGTGCCTGATGTGGAAAGCTTCGACGTGAAGAAGCTCAATGACAGCCTAAATGCCAAGGAGACGAGGGTGAGGTATGCTGAGCCCACAGCTGGAGGCAGAACGCGGGAGGATGGCATTGAAGTGAAGTGGAAGGTAGTTTTCCCGGAAGGAGTGGAGAGGGGCGATGTGCCGTTTTGGTGTCTGGACGTCACTGAGAGGAAGCTACGAGTCCCGATCAATGAAATGGCTACGAAGCATGCATGTGGCGCTGTTGGCATGGCTGGAGTATTAGCTCAGATCGACCAGACTAGGCTTTCATCGATCGGAGAGGCTTTGGCTGCTATTGTCGACGACAGAGGCGGTGAAGACGCACGCTTTCCGGTTGGTACGCCCAGTGGGACGGACGGAGCGACCGCGGCATCGATCAGAATCAAGGAGTCGACAAATCGAACGAAACCGGCTCTGGACTTGTCCTTAGTTCTGCAGGTAGCGAAAGGCGAGACACGGCCCAGCGACATACACCAGGCGATCGGAAGCGGCAAGGCGACCATCCTCTTCGAAAGCGTATGAAGTGTGTCAGTTACTCAACTATCGTTGCC
>JAVRRP010000454.1:0-18107 GCA_036872775.1 Oleoguttula sp. CCFEE 5521 | reverse complement strand
GGGAAATAATGCGGAGGTACAAGCGGGAGGGAACAATCATAGCCATGTGAGGCTGACCAAGGGGGCCGAAGCGAAGCTCATGATGACAAGATCCCAAGTCGCGAAGCAGGCAGTGCGAAGTACTAGTTCACAAGCTTACAGATTGCCCTGAATGGACAAACAAAGGCCTGCTTGAGCGGTGTGTCTCAAGCCAAGTGTAGTGTACCCGGCATCGCGGCATTGGAGATGGGGGCGTTTGGGGGCAGCGATGGAGCAAGAAGACACTCCAATTCTCCGCTATCGTTATAGCGAATCAGCGCGTCGGGACTGAGACCTCTCACCAAGAGTGGCGCGAACTCACGTGTCGTGCCGACCCAAGACGAGATAGACTTTCTTGCAGACGAGAGTCTATACTCTGGAATCCCGACTGCTTGTCGGCCCAATTGATATATTGCAGCCACAGAGCATGTCACTGGCTTCCTCATCAGACACTGGTCGTCCCATCTCGACAGACTTGCAAGCATGATCGCGTATTCCTGTCGCAACACTCAAGCGACGAACCATCGCATATCAGCCGACATGAGCATATCGAGTCGTCAAAGCCTAAATGTGGAACATGCATTGCGCAAGAAAAGGTAGCGTGGGCTGCGTGGCGTCGCATGCAAACCATGTGACCCAGACCAGATTGATCCCCGAGATCCCGTCTCATCGTAAGCCAAACCTGCTCTCTAACTTTCACTCTTCATCGTGTAGATCGACGCAGATTGGTGCAACAATGTCATATCGCCTCGGCGATACACTCCGCTGGTGTGTGGGAGCTCATATCGACGTTGCGCTATGGAAGGGAGATCTGTGATGAGATCGTGCGCCATCCATGATGAGTTGACAGCAAGCCACGGAGCTATCTTTGGGGGGCGACCTCGCCTCGAACCCTCGCTTTTGCGCATGGACTGCCTGGTAGTCCGATCTGAGCGTGATCCCCTAGCGGGGCGGGACGTACCCTCTGACCCCGGATCGTGCATTTCGCGACATTCCTTCCGCTGCCGGGAGTGCAGGGAGTGCAAAGTCACAGAGAGAACACCTTCGGGACTAAAAGGACGTTGTGAAGGAGAACAAAACGCCATCGACAGCAACAGACTGTTGCCATGTCCCAGCACTTACCCTGACGATCAGATGAGGTCTCAATATCTGCAGACTGCAGGTATGCCTCGCATCTCGTGGCGCACGAGCTGCTGCAGGGATGAGCTCCCACACATCAAACGGCAGACGTAGCAGGCGAGCTTGTGAAGCACTGCCAACTTCACCTTCTCCATCAGCTGCGCTCTCCCTGCACAACGCCCGCTTGATCACAGGCTATATCACGACTTTGCCACTATTCGCCTTCCGTTGCGCTCCCACGCCTCCGCTCGCTGAAACGCAAACGCACTCCACTGGGCATGCAGCTAGGCATTTTGCAGGAGCTGCCCCTGCATGATGCATGCCGCGAAGCGATGACATGACTTGGGTGTATCTCTCGAAAGCATTTGTGAATGCTTGTGGCAGTATCGCCGCCACTCGCGTGCAGTATTGTGAGTATTGTCACGGCGAGAAGCGACAAGGTCCCCCGCTGCATCAAGTAGCACATCATCATTCATCAAGCATGGAAAGATCAGGGTACCGCAAGTCGGCTTTCTCCTCCAGGAAATCCATCCAGGCCTTCAAGAACTTCGAGCCCCTGCAGCAAACGCATCTGAAGTCAGCGAATGTCACACAGAATCGCCACCGCACCCCAGCGTCGGGTAAGCAGTGGCGTCGCGTTTGCTGGTTCCGAAGGTCGTGCAACCGCACGGCGCAGAGGTAATTTCGACGTCGACCAGTCACACTCACGAATAGTCAAGATGAACAAAGAGAGGCATCACTCACCTGCTCACCGTCTCCGAATCGCCCACCACGCAGAGATGTCTCTTCGGTCTCGTCATGGCCACTGCGCGCACCAAGTTAGCATCCCTTCCCTCCCATCTACCTCTCAAAAAGACAAGGTAACATACCATTCAACCTCCTCTCCTCCCCCAAAAACCCCACCTCCCCCTCCGCATTACTCCTCACAAGACTCAGCACAACAGCCTCCTTCTCCCTCCCCTGAAACCCATCCACGCTCCCCAGCTCAACCTCCGGAAATCTCTCCTTCAGCAGCCCCGCCAGAACGCCAAGCTGCGCGGTATAAGGCGTCACGACGCCGATATCCTCCTCCTTCACACCAGCCTCTACCAGCCGCGCGACGTGCGCAGCTACAAGCGCGGCTTCACTAGGATTGAGCTTACTCTCCGCTAACATGCCTCTCGTCTTCCCTTTAGCTGCGGCCGAGCCGTCGTCTTCTTCGCGGCTTTCGGGGAAGTCGCCACCTTGCGTATCCAGGAAGATCAGCGGCGCGATTGTGTCTTCGGTTTCGGCCACTTCGTAGGGCAGGTCTGTGAGTAAGTGCGAGGCAACTGAGGGGTGCGGTTGTAGCTCATTGTTGTAGAGGGCGAGGGAGGGGAAGGCGCTGATGGTGGCGTGCATGCGGTATTGGATGTTGAGGAGGGTCTTGATGCTGGGACCGTGGAGGGAGAGGAGGCGGGTGAAGAGTGGTGTTTCGAGGCTGGGCAGCTTAGTGTCCTTGGTGCCGGTCACTGTGAGGGATTCGATCGCTTCTATCGCGCCGTTGGTGGTAGATTTTTCCGGCTTCTTCGCCCTGCCATTTTCTTTCCCTTTCGTCCCCGCCTTCTGCCCTCCTTTCTCCTTACTCCCCGACCCGGAATTCGACATGATCGTCGGCCCTAATTGCTTATCATCCCCCGCCAAAACCATCCTCCCAATCCCTCCCTTACTCTTCCCCACGATCAGCACCGGAACCCAACACTGCGCCTCCAGCGCCTGCGCCGCTTCGTCAATAACCAGCACATCGAAAGTTTCATGCGCCAACGACCTTCCGCCAGCGCCATGGAGCGTGGAGAAAACAACTCGAGCTTCCTTGACAAGATCGCCGACGACGCGCTTCTCGCGCTCGCGGAACTCTTTGCGGAGGATCTTGAGCTCGGCGTAGATCGCCCTTCTCTCTCGTCCAGATCTCGTCTTACTCAGAGACTTGGTCTTTGCGTCTAGCTCCGAGCGGACGTCGGATAGAATGTCTGCAGCTTCGCTGCTTCGCGATAAGACTTCGAGACTGTAATTCAGCACGCCTGGCAGCAGTCGAGCTGGGTGGCCAAGGCGGATCATGGGGACATTCTTGCTGTCTTGTTTTAGTGCGGAACCGAGTCGTTCGACGAGGTTGTCAACGCTGATGTTCGAGGGACCGCAAACGAGGACTCGCTGATTCTGTTGGAGCAGGAGTTGGATGAGGACGACAAGTGTCTGCGTCTTGCCAGTCCCTGGTGGGCCGTGAATGATTGAGATCTCGCGGGAAGAGAGGGCGTGGTAGACTGCTTGGCGTTGGGATGGGTTCAGAGGAGCAAGCAGTGGTGAGGGGTGCGGTTCTGTGGGTGCTGGGGGCACAGGAGAAGGTGATGAGGAGCCGAGCAGGACGTCTACGAGTGGCGTGCGTTGAGAGCATGGCAGGGAGGATAGCAGGGTCATGGTATGCGTGAGGCGGTTGTGAGGTGCGGAGTTGTCCAGCTTCAGTCTATATACATACTTACAGTCAGCTATCTCCTGCTCTCCATACCTTGACCCAGCAGTGTTGATGCTGGATCTATACAACCGTGACAGGAGTGTTGAAACTCACAGCCACACCCTCTCCCCGCCCTCCCCCGGCACCCTCTCATCGTCTTTCCCCTCTCTCTCAGCATCAAGCGCAACCCACACCTCTCCCCTCCGCACCCTCGTCACCACACCCCTCACGCCCTTACCCTCAGCCTCCTTCTTCTCTGCCTTCTTTTCTCCACCTTTCGGCTGTGCAGCAACCCCACACAAGTCTCCGACTCTTATGCCGTGCTCTCCTAGCCCTCCCGCCTCGCCCTCAGCATCTTTGGCTGTGAGGGCAGGGTCTGGGCCGAGCTCGAGGACTGTTTTGCCGCCGAGACCTGTGCGGGTGTTTAGGAGAGTGAGGTTTAGCAGGGCTAGGCCGCGAAGTTGGAGGACTTTGGGGGAGAGGGTGGAGGTTAGCGAGGTTGTTTGGGCGAGGGAGGACTCGTGTTCGTGGGTTAGGAGGGTCAGTTGGTGGGTAGCGAAGAGGGAGGGGTCGAGGGGCGTGGGAGGCATTGTGCTAATGATAGAAGGAACAGATGGCAGGACGATTCCTCCGTAGAATATTCGATGTAACCTGGAAGAAGGGTGGTGGTCACTGGTGGGGAAAGTGGGGATCACATGTCAGGGACGAGATGCATCCGCTTGTGATCGACTTCACTTCAGCTTCCTCACACGTATTCTATGTAAACAATGTGGTCTTCTTCCTGGGCCCAGGCGGCAAATGATCAAGATGGACCGTGACGAAGACGACGGCGGTATTATCGCCAACCGCGACGATGCCATTCCAGTACTCCGGATACCATCACGAACCACAGACATCGATCAGGCTGCCTCGGACTCTTCTCAGGACAAACGAGAGGGGTTGCGAGATCGCATCAAGAACAAGCTCAACGATGCTGCTGCACCCAGCATTCAGGATCGCCTCTTCACCAGCCTCATGGCCCAGATCATCCCACCCGAAGAAGTCAGCGAGAACGAAGGCGATGCATCGCAAGCCACCCCAGCTAAGAGGGACCGACGAAGTAGGACCTATGTCGACCGCCCGAACTTCAGCGTCGGCATGATGAGTGGTAACTTCCGCCGCTTCAACTCGCGAGTAGGCATCATCTTCGTCTTCCAGAACCGTCTCATCCACCTCTTCACCTGGCGCCACCCACCTGCTACCTTGAGCTTCCTGGCAGTCTATACCTTGATCTGTCTGGATCCGTATCTCCTCCCTATCCTTCCTATCGCTCTGGTCCTCTTCTTCATCATGCTGCCCTCCTTCCTTGCGCGCCACCCAGCAACGACGTCTCCACAGACGCCCTTCGGTCCTCCTCTAGCACCAGCCTCTCGTGTCAGACCTGCTCCAGAACTGAGCAAAGACTTCTTCCGCAATCTCCGCGATCTCCAGAACAGCATGGAAGACTTCTCCCGCTTGCACGACGCGGCGAACGAGTACGTGACGCCCTACACGAACTTCTCCGACGAAGCGACGAGCTCCGCACTCTTCCTCGCCCTGTTCATAATCGCAATTGTTGCGTTCATAGCAAGCAATCTTATGCCGTGGCGGCTCATCTCTCTCGCCGCGGGCTGGCTGAGCTTTGCCGCTCTCCACCCACACATTCAGTCGCTCCTACTCTCACCCGAGTCAGTTGACCAAGCCCATCACTACGCATCTGGCACACAATCCTGGCTCACGTCCTTCATCTCCTCTGAGATCCTTCTCGATGCCCCACCCGAAGTCCGCGATGTCGAGATCTTCGAGCTGCAGAAACATCACCCTTCTAGCGGCACCTGGGAACCCTGGCTTTTTTGTCCATCGCCTTTCGAACCCCTGTCACCGCAGCGGCTCTCAGGTGGGAAGGCGAAGGGAACGCAGTTTTTCGAAGATGTTGCTGCTCCGCAGGGCTGGAGGTGGCGGGCAAAGAAGTGGGGGCTGGATCTAGGGAGTCGGGAGTGGGTTGAGGAGAGGATGGTGACGGGCGTTGAAGTTGAAACGGAGGGTGAGAGGTGGGTTTATGATTTACCAGGGGCTGAGGAGGGGCCTGAGGGGAGTGGGAAGAAGAAGAGGGACGTGCCGAAGAGTGGGTGGGAGGAGGGGAGTGGCGAGGCAAAGAGAGGGCTTTGGAGACGGCGACGGTGGGTGAGAAGTGTGGAGAGGGTGGGACGGAAGGTTAGTCGAAATGGTTGAACAGCTTGCGTGCGTTTCTTGTCTTTCTATCTTCTCCGAATCGCGTATGCGCTCACGAGGAACATGCTGACTTGCACTGTTTGCAGCCGAAAGAGCAGAAGCCTAAGATCTCTGCTCTCAGCACTCTCGATCCCGGCATGCTGAATCCAGGTGCAGTTGAACCTGTCGCCATAACCTGAGTCCTACCGCACTCATTGTGGACGACGCGCCGTCTACCATGGCACTTCTCGCATCTCACCATCAACCCTCTCCCAGAAGCCCATCGAATACTTGCCCTTCTCCGCAACAGCCAATTCTACAATCACTCCAGCGCCCTCTTCCGGGTCACGCTTACCTCTAAACCCATTCAGCGCAGTCGAGCAATGCCCCGGCGTCGCCGCATAGAACACCACCTGTTGGAAGCTCTTCGACATCTCGAGAGTCAAGACGTTCAGCGCAGTCTTACTAACCGAGTACGGTACCGAGGCTGTAGGCGGGAGCGTGCCGGTCGTGAGGGCGTGAATGCTGGCGCGTCCGGAGGAAAGGTTGATGATCTTTGGATTTCCCGATTCGAGGAGTAGTGGCATGAAGAGGTGAGAGATGAGGGCGACGGAGGTGATGTTTGTGTTGAAGGTAGTGTTGAACGTCGATCGTAAGTCCGAGAAGTCTGCTGCTGGGGTCGAGGCAATGCCGGCATTGTTTACGAGGACTAAGCTTCCTGGCATCAGCATCTCTGCGCGACTTCAGAGCTGTGACTGGACTTGAGACGTACCATCGAGATGACCGAATACGCTGGTCACCTCCCTCACAGCCGCCCGGATGCTGTCGTCGTCTGTCACGTCGAGGGCAAGGGGATAAAAAGTCGCCTTCGCCCTGTCATTCTGGAGCTGTGCTATCACTTCTTCGGCTGCGGGCTTCTGTCTGCTTGCCACGATGATCTTTCCTTCCGTTGCGCGTTCTGCAAGACCGCGAACGATAGAAAGGCCGATTCCACGACTACCACCTGTGACGAGAACGATCGGGCCCATGCCGAGAGATCTAGAGAGCGGTGAATGGAGAGGAAGCTGTGGCAGACCGTTGAGTCAGGCTTGAGGGCGATGCTGAGGTTGTATCAAGCTCCGTCAAGATATCAAGCTTGCCTGTTATATCATGCTGTCTCGACGGATATACCGTCGGAGCTGAATCGTAAACTCCGCCAAGGATTTTCATCGCCGTGGAGGTGCCAACCCCAAAATACATATAATCTACCTGTACGAGATTGAGTTGCCGTACACGCGATTTGTTCAAGTCGCTAGAATGAGTATGTTATGGACAAAATTGCAGAGTTGTTCAGTGTCAATCGTGCCTGCCCGTACCCAGTTCTCAGACTTCACCTCCATGCAAACGTCCGTTATGATCACACTTCTTTCGCGACCAACGTCAAGTAGCACAAAATCTTGGTGAACGAATATCCCATCTTATTGAGAGCTACCACTCTTTGGCGCTCTCATTCCCTCTGACCTTCTTCCGTTTTGAGCAAATAGAAGTTGCGATGTCCGTTCAAGATGCAATGATGGAGTCAGGACTGTTCGAGGACCTGCAACGCAAAATTGACGAAGACACGCTGGTCAAGGATGTGAGTTCTAATCGCTTTCCCCGATAAAGTCAGGTCGCTGATGAGTGTTCCACAGACTCTGCGCGAGATGGTGCAGCAGCTCGAGAAGCAAGGTCGGATTTAAACCGATCAAACAATCGCGAAGAGCACGAGGCCTGACACGATTGGCGTTAGACCGAGCAACCCAAGCCATACTATCGAAAGCACATTCGACGCCGTCCGTTGAGCGTAAGTCTCGTCCAAGGAGCCGTCAGTGGTGTTCGCTAGACGGCTGACTGTATTGCAGTCTCGCCCGTTCTCCAGGCTGCTCAGTCAAGCATCGAGAACGAAGTCCAATCGATCCGACGACTCGCAGAAGTAGCGTCGAAGCATCCTTACTACCGCTACAACTATGCCTGGACGCGGGAGATGCAGAGCGCGGTGAGTTGCGAACGCCACATCAGTATAATGCAAACCAAAGCTAATGAGGTACAACGAAGACGTTCTCCATCCTCTACTGCGCCTACCTAGGCGGACTAGACACCCAAGTCGGTCATCTCCTCACCCTCTCCGAAGTAACAACGCTCATGCAAAGTCTATCTCCCCCGTCCAGCTCCCACAGTCCCCCACCATTCACTAATCACCAGTCATAGTTCCCCCTTCAGCCCCCAACACAGACTCCTTCCACCTCACGCCCGAAGAATACCTCCAATCACTCATCTCGCTCGTCGATGAGCTCTCGCGTCTGGCTCGAAACTCAGTCACGCTCGGCGACACAGCCCGGCCCCTGCAAATCAGCAAATTCATCAAGGACGTTCACGCAGGCTTCCAGGTGCTGAATTTGAGGAACGATGGGTTGAGGAAGCGGAGTGATGGGGTCAAGTATCGCGTCAAGGAGGCGGAGGATGTGGTGTATGATTTGAGTTTGAGGGGCTTGTTGCCGGGGCAGGGGAAGGTGTGAGGAGTTGTCATGTGTCGACTGTCACCACTGAGACTTTGCACAATGGATGTGTGAAGGTGGTGACTCGAGGGAACGAGACCAATGACCGTTACCTCCGAGTAGGCGGTCGTGACGTGTTGTTCTTGCTATTAACACAAAGCACTGAAGTCGAGCTTGCCATGCTGTACAATTCGTCCGTAGGGCAAGAATCCCACATCTCTTCCATCACTTCCTCTGATGCACACACTGCTGCCCACGCAGCACCGCCATAGATGCCTCTCTTTAGTCTCACATCTCACGCATTGGTCACGGATCCCCTAGCTTTCAAACCTAGCGGTGACGCAGGACCTTCGATTCCGCTCATGTTCTCTTTGCCCGCCTTCATCACAACACCTCATCATCTCCCCCCACCCATACCCCCCTGCTGCGCCATGGCCGCATTCTGCTCCTGGAACCTCTCTCCAAGCCTCTCGGAGCTCTTCAAGAATTTATCCACACACCGCATCACGCAGCCCTCTTCTTTCGATTGCAGCGATTTGGAGGTGAAGTCTGAGACGCAGTCGGTGAAGCACCGTTGGACGAGGTTGGAGTACATCTGTGAGGACTTTGAGTAAATAGATCGGGGGGACTCGAGTTGATTGGGGTCAGACACACGTTCATGAAGTCCTTCATCTGCTTGCGCTCCATACGACCCTGGAGCTCCATTTGCTCTTGGCGGTTTCTAGAGATGGGTATTAGCCGGATGGTCTTCCGCCCAAGGGCTTCGGTGATCGTTTGACTTGCAGTGCGTCCATTTGGCTCATGTTGGGCGAGTGATGTGGTTCCAAAGGGGATCGCTTTGTGTTGCCCGATTCGACAATGGAGTGGAAGGTGTTAGGTTGAATGATGCTATCCTCGTAGATGTGCAGTGGATAATTCCTAATGCCGCTGCTGCTCGTACGCTCCAGCTCATATCTGATGCTGGACCGAGTCGGACCTCCGAAGCGAGCGGCGCGAACCTTATTTGCCCGGCAGCTTAGTCACACGTCCATGTGTGTTTCTGAGCCTCCGTGCACCTATTGCGGACAACCTCATACGGATTCCTCATGAAAAGACATCTCGAGCCCGGTGCGAGCGCCACCTGTGGCCGATCGGATCTACTTATACCAGGAATCGTGAGCCACACGCCTTGATCAATGTTTGTGCGCCTCGTCTGGCTTCATCGCCCGCGATCACGAGCTGCTATCCGACAGCGGTGCTTATGTGGAGTTTGTGCAAGTCATGCAACGATAGACAGGCTTCCGAGTCGAGCGGATGGCGATGCGATGAGATGAAAAGAAGCAGTCAGTCTCCGTCGTTGGCCAAACGTTCTTCACTAGCGTCTGCCGGCCTTGGGCTTGTCATGCACAGCTGATCTGGCAGTTGAAGGGCTTTCCCGTGTGCACCTGTCGAGAGGCGTACAACTGCAACGCGTTCGGCTGAACACTAAATAATTGGAGTAGACCTGGCTATGCGTAGGTAGATCAGGGTGATGAGATTAGCTCAAGCTATGTCTCTACATCGCAATATCCAAATTTGGTGAGGTGAATAAACCTCGATTCCAGCGTTTCGGCAGCCCGCTCCGCAATTCGCGGTTCCAGCACACGTACAGTGCATACGTGCATACTGCTGCGACGTCATGTTGTGTGCCTTGGACGTCTGCGTTTCGAATTGTCGCCTGCCATGGTATCCTATTTTAGGACGCATGACTACCTTACTGTGCAGAGCCTGAGGTAAGCGAGTGTCTTGTTGGTTGTGAGGGCAGTGTGGCTGTGCAGTGATTGAATGTAGAGGTATATTGTCCTCTGCAACACCACTTCGTCTGAAACACAGATCTTCATGAGTGTAGTGTATGTCATTGTCTTTGCATTCCTGAGCTACTCCGCTGCATAGATGTACAGGGCATCACGCGATGGTCGGGTTTGACGTGTAGTGGGTGCAGCAGCTGATCTCTACCATGCTGCAGGTGCCAAGCACTTGAGACGATCGTCCTGTAGCGCGCAGTTCGCGGGCAAAGCAATCTCCCATTATTGTCGACAACATTGTGGTGCGCATAGACAACTTCTGCACGTGTGGAGTGTGCTATGCGACTCCTCACGCATCATTGCATACGATACTCGACTCCGAACACCTGACATCCTCGACACGAAGCAACAACATCCGCGCACAACTTCTGAACGTGGCCTCGATGCAGTGACCGCGCGACAATAGCTGCAGAGTCACGCGCCCATGGCGTCTACTGTGCGCGAGGCCCAGCCTGCGCCGGTACAGAGTGAATCACTGAAGGGATGGTGGAGGCAGTTCAAGAGAAGTGACAAGAAGCCTCAGGAGCAATCAGGTATGCGCGCACACTTTCTTTTGTTGAAGCAAGACGCGCGAGATGAGGTGAGCGTGCGGCGCGTTCGTGGGAGAGTAGGAGCAACTACCGCGACACACAGTGTTTGCGATATGCAAGAAACAGCAGCAGCCTGACAACAATACGTGTAGGCATAGAACCGGATCAAGGCATCTTTGGCATTCCACTGCAGACATCGATACGGTACGCCAACGTAGCGATCTCGCTGTTCAACGACGAGGGTCAGAGCTACATCTACGGCTATGTGCCGATTGTGGTTGCCAAGTGCGGTGTCTTCCTGAAGGAGAAAGGTCAGTGATGCTGTACCGCAAGGAAGGCGCGATCCAACTAACAAGTCAATCAGCAACCGACGTGGAGGGCATCTTCCGACTAGCTGGCAGCGAGAAACGCATCAAAGAGCTCAAAGTCGCGTTCAACTCACCCGATCGCTATGGAAAGGGCTTGGACTGGTCAGGGTACACCGTCCACGATGCTGCCAACGTCTTGCGGAGATACTTCAATCTGCTACCGGAGCCGATCATACCGCTCGAGTTCTATCGGCGATTCAGGGAGCCTCTGATGAACCACCAGGCGCAAGCGGTGGGCGAGATGGATGCACAAAGCCCGACCATTGGTGACTTCGATGACAAGAGTGCAATTCGGATTTACCAAGCGCTCATCACTGAGCTGCCGCCGCTGAACAGGCAGCTTCTGCTGTACATTCTCGATCTACTGGCAGTATTCGCGAGCAAGTCAGATCTGAACAAGATGACGACGCCAAACTTGGCAGCGATTTTCCAGCCTGGTCTGCTGTCACATCCTGACCATGACATGGCGCCGCAGGAGTATAGATTGTCGCAAGATGTCCTGATCTTCCTCATCGAGAATCAGGATAGCTTCTTGATCGGCATGCCAGGGACAGCTGCTGATCAAGGCACGGTGGAGGAAGTCAGCGGAGGCAGTCCCAAGACTTCGACACCATCAACACCCAATCGCTCGAAGACTTTGATAGGACGATCAAGTTCGAACGCCAGCACAGCTGCTGGAAGTCGCTGGGGTAGCATCAGGCGAAACGCCTCCGTCTCGAGTCGCACTAGCAAGCGCGCAGATGCTGGCCCGACGCCTGTCAGCGCAACGGGCGTGCCTCTAACTCCCAGCGGCAGCGTACACCGAAGCAACACTGTGCCGTCCCGACGCGCAGGAAGTGCCGCAGCATCTCCTCGGTATGGGCGGGAGAAGCACTCTGATCCTTCGACGCCAGGTCGGGACACGCCACCGGTGGTCCTCGCTGACACTCTGAAGAGGGAGTCATCGGTGCAAAACACGCCAATAGCTGCAGCAGGACCTGGCTTCCCGCTGTCGCCCCCAGAGATTACATCGGCGTTTTCAAGTGAGGCAACCACACCATTGGCCACTGTCGCAAGTGACACTTCATCTGCGACCACTCGCGAATTTCGGACGCCGAAGCGAGACACGACGCCATTGCTCGCGCCACCAGTGAGCAGCAATGAGCGGACTCGGAGTCAGGACCGTCAAGCCAGCACTGCGTCCACTGCTTCGGCCGCCTCTGGTCTACTCAACATCTTCAAGCAATCACCTGGCTCGGATAGCGACGCCCGAAAGCCTAACAAGCTTCAGAAGAAGCGCATACCCGGGTCATCACTGTCGAGTGCACAGAGTTCTACTCAGAGTCTGGGTAAGGAGGCCCAAGATGCACTGCCACGGTCCCCAATTACGCCAATGTATACGGCGCAGCCGCATCAGGAAAGCAACAACTACATTGATCATCCTGGCTCTGGCGCAGTTTCAGCAGTACCAGCTCATTCAACACCGCAACGCATGCCTACAGACGCCACACTCAAGCCTACTATCTCGCCTTCCAACTCATTCCACAGTCACGTCAGCGTCACGGATCAGAGCGATGCTGATATGGTTGGCGATGACATGCCGGCAGGCTCGAACGAGTCTCCCGACAAGCAGAAGCGAAGACACCGATGGCGCTTCTCCCGCGGGCAGAACAAGTACGATGGACCCGCTTCGCCACCACCAGCTTCCACGCCGTACAGCACAATGCCACCGAAAGAGCACGCCATGTCTCGCTCCACCATTGGCAGTAGTAGCGCGACCGGTTCGCAACCCCGTCGCAGCTTCCAGGAGACCACGCCGTCTGGTAACTACGGCAACGAACAATCACCTGGTATGAGTTTTGCTGCACAGGTCCCATCGGCAAGTCAATCAGCAGCGACAGACTCGAGCGTCTTCTCCGACAGCGAGCGGGAGAAGAAGGGTCCCATGGGGTGAATTCGCAACAAGATCCAGGAGAGGAAGGAGAAAGATGCTGAGAAGAAGTTGCGGACGCCTAGTCGTCCGGGTGGCGAGAGTAAACCGGACCTGAGAATTCCCGGTCAAGGGCAGGTGGATGGTTTGCCGATGAGAGGCAAGAGTGTGGACTTGCAGAGAAATATGGCCGAGGGGACCGGCACTGTGACGCCGCAAGGCGGTGTATCGAGTGCTGGGCTGGGTAGTGTTGAGGACTCAGCACCACCGAGTCGACCGCTCTTGGATCCTCAGGCACCAGCACTAGGTCAGGCGCAAGCGCTCGGGCAGCGGGAAGGTCTGGATACTGTGCAGGAGGGCAGAAAAGCAGCGCCGTAATCATGGCGGACCTGCGCAAAGCACTGGAGAGCATCGGAAACAGTCTGGCATTACCTCTCGTATGTTCATAGGGTAGGGTAAAGATGGCGTACTATAATGCGCTGGCCTTGGCCACGCTTAATCAAGGCCCTTTCCTATGGTTTCGCCACTGGCCTGGCTGGTCATTATTTGCAGCTGCTCGAACGCGAATATTTGAGTTCTCACACCAAAGCGTGCGAAGTACCCCGGCAAAGGGATCACAGAGCTATTTCTACGTTCCGGACTTTCGCATAGCACACGCTGAGAGATCTACACGGGCTATCGACAGACGATGGCAAAGGTACAAACTGCGAGTGCGGCACTACGTACACGACCATCTCGTGCTCACAGCTGCGCCTCGATGCCCTGGCGCTTATCACAGTATTTTCAACTCCCATAGAGGCCTTGTGATATCCAATTTCCGCTGAGCGTATGGTCTGCACAACCTATTCGCGGTGCTTCTAAGACTGGGCTTGCATGCACTGCCCGCGATCGGAAGCTAACCATCTTCAGGTACTCTGCTGCCAAAGTGCATGGTGGCGTCGCTTCAGGCTCAGCCTTGCGGTACGGCAAACGACGCTTGAGAAGTACGGCCAAGCCTCGTTGCTCTGTACAACCCGGTATGCGATTCGCACAAGCTGCTTCAGACCGCGGCCTACACCTTGCTTGAGGCCCGGCGGCCTGGCCAGCTGCCTCTTGCAAAGCCCTGCTCACTCTGGCTCTACAAAGTCAGGCCTGGAACATAGCAGTCAGAGATGCTGTGCTTCGAAAGCATCTAGTCGCCGGATACTAGGGCTCTGCATGTGCGCAAGGCTATAACTCGGCCTGGTCCACGATAGTTGAACAAATCGAGCTTCGGTGCACAAGACTGTCAACACTATTGATAGCCCATACGACAGATAACGTTGCACCGCGATAGCCTCGACTACATTGCTGGATGTATAAAGGTACTGGTCTTCAGACGTTCGTGCCTCTTCCTTCAGATCCAGCAATCACATACTTCAGAACGTCCCCACTCGAACCTGAAGTCTTCTTACACCCAACTTCCGCAGCTCATCGGATTCGGAAATGCGTCACCAAATCATCGCCTCTATTGCAGCCCTGCTCAGCTACACCCTCCTCCTCTGCACCGCAAACCCCATCAGCCCCCCAGCAACGCGAGTCGCCCGCTCCCCTGACGACACATGATTAAGCCTGGCTAGCGCCTTCTGGGAAATCTACAGCCCGACCCCGACGCCCGAACAACTCGACGCAAACGACTGCTCCCAAAACGTCGAAGCCTGCGCCCGCGCCTCAAACACCAACCCTCTCCGCGCCCCGACCTGCGCTCACTCACAAGACTGCGTAGCCTACTGTTAATGCGTCTTAGGATCGAAGGTGACAGACCCGGGCGCGAATTGCAGTCCCGCTACCGACCCAAGCACCGGCGAGAACTTTGGGAGCCGCTGCACGTGCTGGGACGGTAAGGGTGTGGTTGATGTTGTGACGGAGGGACTGCGAGGCGTGGGCGAAATGGCGTGCTTTGTTTGGGACGACGGCCTTGTGGCCACCGAGGAGTTCTTGAAGGTTGTGGGGAAATTACCGGATGCGAAGGCTCTTGCCTGGGCGGGGAGGATTATGAAGTATGGGGGGAAGTTGCTTGCGCGGGGGAGTAAGATTGGGAAGTGCGACAATCCGATCTGTCCGGGGTTGGTGTTTACTGTTGTTGATGTTAAACACGCAGAGAAGCAGTTGGGGTTATTGGATATGTGCTAGTCGGTGGGTCGCAAGGTCTGGGCAATGAGTCTATGAGTAGGAGGAGCTGAAAAGTACTTGTCGTATTGCGTTGGGACAGGAAGGTGATGGACTACTCCTGACGAAGCACAGGGAATGGCATAATCTCGGTAGCATCTATGTGATTGGTCGTTCTCAGTTACTGTATGAATTCTTCACCTCCGGATAGTCTGTGTCAACGGACGGCAAGGGCTGATAGTAGTGAGCAATGCCAGCGGTGTGGGGCATGGTAGAATGTGCGGCTTGTGGCGGCCATGCGTCGACATCTCTCTCCCACCTCACAATACATGTCAATATTGACCATGACCACAAACCTTACCAAGATAGCTTTACCTAAGCTGCTGTCAAAGGACCACCTTTCTTCCGCTCCCGACTGGACAGCTACGAATAGCAACTCCCGCAACTTCTGAACACACATCCCTGCCTTGCCACTCACGTCGTTCATTGAACTCCAATAATGCATCACCATATGAAACCACACGCACACGCACACGCACATCGATAGTCTGACGCTCGCGTTTCGGACGACCGCACATCGAAGTCTTTGCCAAGGCGGTACGTAAATTGCCTGCCAAACCGAAGACGGAACAGCCTGTGCAGAAGCTCAAGCGATGGCGATCATGACAACGCTATGGACTAGGATGTGCCTACCCGTTGTTCTGGAAATACCGTCGGCATCTCACTGTCTCACGGACACGCGCAGGATAATCCGATGAGACCGCACGTTACGACAACGCCATTGCTCATTCCGAACATATCCTGACACAACGGCTGCGTCGCATCACCACAGCGGACACGCAGTCCGACGCCTCGGCCGTTTGGTGAGGAACGGCAAAGGAAGCACTCCACTTGTCAGCCGTCGCGGCCGCACAGGCCCACCCAGATCGCTGCCGCACTCTCTGCAAGAGTGGCGATCTTGCCTCGTATTCAGCTGGGGAAGCTTTTCCCATCCAATTACCATTCACCACCACTTCTCTACTCTGTTAACGTTCCATGTTTCTGTCTACGCTTGCTTGTACATACCACGCGCGCATATTAATTTTTGAAGAGAAGAGGAGGAGCAATTAGCGTCCATATCAAGCACTGCGCTATAGACGACTCTAAGGCGTAAGCGAGGTTGGTGATCTTTGGTGTGCCGTCAGCCACCCGCGTAACTGTAGGAAGGAAGGTTAGTCAGAGCTCTACCTCGTGTTCGATAAGTCTGCTCGAGCGCGTGACGAACACTTCGTATCAATGCTGATGCCATTCGTGCTTACAGGC
Organism: Oleoguttula sp. CCFEE 5521; assembly: GCA_036872775.1. Classification (NCBI taxonomy): domain Eukaryota; kingdom Fungi; phylum Ascomycota; class Dothideomycetes; order Mycosphaerellales; family Teratosphaeriaceae; genus Oleoguttula; species Oleoguttula sp. CCFEE 5521. The sequence goes on along the minus strand of JAVRRP010000454.1, from coordinate 1,702 downwards.
GCTTCGTCCGCCAGCTTCCGTTGATCGCACGAGGTCCTGCGACTTCCCACCGACGCGCAGCTAGGTTCCGGCCACACTAACTCATCACGATGGTGTCCTTCCGCTCGCTCCTGCTACTCACGTCAGTCGCCCTCGCCAGCGCAGGCGACTTCCAGGATCTAGTGAACGATGTCCCCGCCGAATCCCTTCGCGAAGCTTTGAACCAACACCCGAAGTACAAAGACGGCGTGTTCGAAGACCACCACGATGCCATCGCAGCCGTGCATCAAGACGATCCGGCATTGGCGACACGGCTGGTCGATCTCGCAAAGCAGGATGGGCTTGAGAAGGAATTGAGGAAGCGACAGAATGGGACGACGGAGGCGCCCAGTTCCACGGTAGTGGTCACTACGAGCGCGGTTGTGGTCACGGATCCGACTACGACTGCGATCAGTCTGACAACGGAGAGCAGTACAGTACCTGTCACGAGTCAGGGTGGAGGGGAGACGAGCCAAGGTCAGTCGACGTCTACTACTGGTGCTGGAGTGTCTCAAGGATCGAGTGCGGTCGCGAGTACGACGGAGACGCGAGGAACGAGTGTGGTGGTTGTACCAGTGTCAAGCGCAGAGAGCAGCGCAGCGGGAACAAGTGCTGCTGGATCAACGAATGCTCCGGACTCGACTGCGGTCCAGCAGAGCTCCCAAGGACAAACGACAGCCGCAAGCAGTGCGGCATCTGACGGGATTACACCTTCTAGCGCAGCAACATCCAATGGTGGTCAGTCTATCGTGCTTCAGCAATATCACCAACAAAGCATTGTTTTGAGCATCTATGATCGACCGTTCAGCAATATCGAACTTAGGCTACTGGCTTTTCGCGGATCGTGTGCAGACTTGTGGAATGACTGCTGACTTTCCTCACAGCTTCAAGCAACGGCGGCGGCACTACAGTCGTCATCGCAACAACGAATGAGGTCGGCAGCTCGGTGACGACATCCGTAGTGGCCCAGTCTACGATTGCGGCTTCTCAACCGCCTCCGGTCACGACTACGAATAACGAGGGCAGCACTGTGGTCAGCACGCCTGCAGCAATTACCTCAGCGGTCGTCACAGGTGGCGACTCCTCCGCAGCGGGCACCCAATCAGGCGTCCTGGTCCCCATTGTCGTTTCCTCGACAGCGAGCGACGGTAGCGTAGTCGCTGTGACGACCTCAGCCTTCGTCTCCTCCGCCTCCGAGTCCCTCGTCGTACCCCTCACGACGACGAACGCCCAAGGCAGCACGTTTACAACATCCACCCGCGTTCCCGCCGCCATCATCACAACCACCAACGCCCAAGGCTCCGCAGTCGTGACAACCTCCCCCATAGCTGCCATAGCAATCGGCTCCGGCGGCAGCATCATCACCTCCGCACCCGCCTTCGGCGCCAGCCCCTCAGCCGGCGGTGCATCCTCCCGCACGATCATCTCCACCACGGACGAGTTCGGCAACTCCGTGATCCTCTCAGACGCTTCCGCAGGTGCTGTTATCACCACCACCGATGCCAGCGGTCGGACTATAGTGACGACGATCACTCCTGGCGGCGGGCAGGTCTCGGAGCTGGTGCTGCAGACTACTACGCTGCCGGATGGGAGCTTAAGCACGATCACGAGTTTTGAGGTTGTGGGCGCTGGAGGGCAGGCGACTTCTACTGGGCCTGGAGACCCGGCCGAGACGAGCGCTGGG
>JAVRRP010000453.1:0-18120 GCA_036872775.1 Oleoguttula sp. CCFEE 5521 | reverse complement strand
ACACGGAAGGAACGCGACATCACGTGCCATATTTTGATCGACATCGCATCGTAATATTATCTATTGTCGCCTAGTATAGAGTATCACCACGATGCTCATGGATACCATTTATTGCGTTGCTGCCACAGCACCCAGCGGTCTCCTCACAAAGTAATGCCTCTCCCACCCATCAACCTCATCCACCGTAGCCTCCCTAACCAACTCATACTTCCCAATTCTTGGCGCTATCTTCGCCCAAATCAGCCAGTACAATCCACCTCCCGCAATGATTCCCCATCCGACGACGCAATGCAACCAGTATGGCAGGGTTTCGTAGATGCTCTGACCATTATCGGGAGGGATGAACGGTGCAACGACGAGGTAGACGTTCGAGAGGAAGAAGAAGACGACGACCGGTAGCGTGGCGCGGAAAGGTGGGTTCCAGTTGAAGGCCGTGCGATGCGTGTAGAGCCAGATGAGGCCGAGCGCGACGAATGTGTTGACGATCGCCAAGGGGTATGAGATGACGCTGAGGGTTATTCGTCAGGATAATGTTTCATAGTGAGGGGATTGCAACTTACTTCAGGATGAAGTTGTACGCATCGCCAGGTGGCGGCGCAAGCATGATGATCACAGACACCAGCCAGTGCTCGAACAGACCCGCCAAGGGAGCATTGAAAGGTCTGTTGCTTGCCCAAAACCTCGAGACCGGCAGAATACCCTCGCGGCCCAGCTCCTGCACAAGTCTGCCTTGTGAGAAGATGACAGAAAGCACGTTGCCGAACGCTGAAAGTGCAACGAAGACAGAAAGAGCGCGTTCAGCCCTTTCACCGAAAACGTTGCGGAAGAAGGATGCAGCTAAGATGCGCCCAGAAGAAAGAATTTCTTCTTTGGGGACTGCTGCGAAGTATGCGATGTAGAACTGGTGAGCTGATGTCTATGGATACTTGTCAGGGGCTGTGCTTACATTCACGAACATGTATAGCACAGCGACAGTGCCTAAAGCTAGCGGACCGGCGATCTTGAGCGTCTTGACAGGATTCTTCGTCTCAGACAGCGCATAGTTGGCATTGCTGTACCCAATGTACGACCAGATGACATTGTACAGCGCAGTGACAACGCCATACGAACTGCCAGTCGTACCTTCGAACGCGTTGTCGAAATTGTGCGGCTTCTCAACCTTGAGCGCACCGCCAAGCGCAGCCCAGCCGGCCACGACGATGATCAAGATGATGATCAGCTTGATGGCGCCCAGTAGGTTCTGCAGTCGCAATCCCCACTTCAGCGCCAGTCCATGGATCAAGAATGCAGCGGTGATGCAAGCCAGTCCTACACCACGTTGGTTCCATCGATTGACCTTGATCTGCGCAGCGTGCAGGATGTACTCGCCGAAGACGACTGAGTTGCTCCCAGCTCAACCGAGCAAGATCACATACCCCGTGTACAAACCCGTCGTCAAGAACTTCGGCTTCCGGAAGACGTACTCCAGGTAGTTCTTCTCGCCTCCATTGCGCGGGAAAGCGGTTCCGAACTCCAGGTACACTGCCATTCCTGCAGCTGCGATAATTATTCCAGCGACCCAGATGAACAGCGCTAGCCCCACGCTGCCTGACTGAGCGAGGATTCCGCTTGGAGTCGCGAAGATGCCCGTACCAATCATGCGGTTGAAGATGAGGAAGGAGGCTGAGATGACGCCGATCTGGCGCTTGTTGGGACGAGCAACTTCGTGGCCTTCCGCAGGGTGGGAGTCCGAGTTCGAGTCGCCATCGTAGGTCGCTGCCGTCGCCTCCTTCGAGCTCCAATTCCGGGAATGCGAGAAGAGACCCATGTCTGCCTCTTGAACTGACTGAAAGAGCGATGATACGCCTGTACCTACCGTGGCCTCACATGCACGAGTTCTACGTCTCCCACCTTATACTACAATACCCACCGCATAGTATGTCGCCTCATACCAGCCAAGTATGGCCTCATCGCCAAGTTGCCCAAGAATGGTGCTTACTATTCGAATGGACCGAATGGAAGGAGAATTTCAGGTAAGATCTCGACTAGGAAATGGCCGTTATAGGGCTGTAGGGCGAAAATATGGAGTCCCGTTGCAAGTGAGTGAGCAGAAGAGATGGCGCAATTCGAAGTTTTCTTATTGGTGCTCGTCTGTGCTCTCGGTTGACGCCGGATCAGCCGATATTTGTCCGTTTGACGCAAAGTACGCTGATTGACTTCTTCACGCACCGGTTCGCTCCCAGCAAATGTCATCTGATTGTCGACAGCAGCGAAAGAGTGCCGACTGCAGGCCAACATTGAAATTGAAGACCGGTTGTTTGATTGGTACTGTAAGAACGCAGCCAACAAGCAGTAAAGAGACCATGTCAACGACGGCGGCCATTCCAGGCTCTCAAAGCTTTCGTCATAGGTCAAGCTGCGAATCGGCGCTCAGAGAAACCTATGAATGCGCATGTCACACTTAAAGCCAACGCTGGCTTTGCATGGACGGCAAGCGCGACCCACGGGCCGACAGGACGCCGTGGGCTGCTCCCTAGATGTTGCGACACTTCAGCATACTGCATTGTGGCAGGAGCGATGCACTACGATCGTACCTCCCATGACATAGTATCGCGTACACGATTTCTCCATCCCTTTCTGATCGCATGAGGCTGACTCCAGCTTCTCGAGAACGCGTGCTTCTGTGCCATTAGAAGACCCATATCGTTGCGATAGGTAACCCCCTTTGACTTTACGTCGTGTGGAATAGCTCTCGCTAGAAGAGCAGATGTGATTGCCATGGAAGTAGAGTAAAAGCGGTCCAAAGGCTTGAGGAAGTCTGTGTAGTCTATATATCTAACGCTACGCTGCAGTCTACGCATTCAGCAAGTATATCATCTCTAGGCAGTCAGCACTAGCTAGCCTTTGACGCCTCCTGCTCGGCCTTTACGACCGTCGACCTCCACTCCTTTGCGGCTTTTCCCATGACCAGCTTGACATCTTCCCGCGCCCGGCGAATCTCCCATTGCATGTCTTCGTGGCTTTGCAGCCCGCTAGAGACAGTCCAACCAATGGCTTCGAGCACATCAGTCTCGCTGTGGTATGCATCGACCGATGGGAAGAGCGCCCGGTCGGTCTCATGGCATCGGGCAGCCAGATACTGCTCCACGACCGTGGCCCCGTCCGCGCGGGTGAAGGACAGCTTGATTTCGTCACCCGCAAGGCCGTTCGACAGTCGTGCGCTCGCCTTCTTGCCCTTTATACTCCCATATAGCCACACAGCGTCGACTTCGAGCAGGCCACCGAATGGCCAGACGGGCGTGGCTAATAGATCGATCAATCCCGTCACCGGCAGTAGACCCGTAGCGATGATGGCATCCTTCTTCGCTTTGGTATGCGAACGTAGCAAGCTTTCCACGACCTCAGCCCTGATCTCCTCCTCTGTGCCAGTCATGCTCTGAGGATAGATCAAGTTGAGCTCGTTGATGCCCTCGTCCTTGTCTGACGGCACGCGCGTCAAGAATTCCATGTCAGCGCCTTTTGTCTTCGACATGCCCCAATCGATGCCCTTAGTGGCTCGTCCTTTGACACCTCTCCAGCTGCGAAATTTGGCATCGCTCTCCTTCGCCTCGCGCACTTCGGCTTCCCATTTGCGTTGCAGCTTGGTAACGCGAGGCTCAGTGGTGCCTTCGACTGGTGCAGAGAGCGGAGCTGCAGGAGGGGTGTAAAGGAGAAAGCGACGCGGGATCGAGGAATTCGTAGGTGTGGGCAATGGTACGAGGTAGGCGGTCAGAGTCTTGACCTTCGGAGCTGCGGGAGGAGATCGGGGAGCGGAGCCAGATGTTTCTAAGATGGGACTCGAGCGTCCAGAAGCTGGTGGTGTGGCGGTCTGGGTCCGCGGTGGCAGCGAGGGTGCCTTCTCACCAGCGGTGGATACCGGCCTGCTCGTGCTTCGGGGTGCCTGACGAGGTGCAGGCGCATAGTCGTTCAGATCTGGGAGCTCAGCGTAGTAGTGCCTGTCGTAAGGCAATGGGAAGCTTGGCTGGCGCTGCGCTGGGGGTGCAGCGAACATAGTTGACATGGCGAGGTCGGGCTTTGATGCGGTACTCTCAATGCTCCGTGAAATAGGTATGGACAGAAGAATAGCTGTAGCGATGAATGGTAATGGTGTATGATGAGCAAGAGGGACTGTGGAAGGACCACTGAGAGAGAGCTCATATACCTACCTCGTTATTGTGATGCCTACACCTGATGCTATTCTGCGTCGCGCGGTGCTGCTGTGTACTGCTTCGCATTGACATGTAGAGTGTCCAAGATGCGAGCGGACCAATGAGAAGATGAACGAAATGGTGCGAGGCGTGCGCGTCCAGCACGGCGATGTAGAAGGAGAGGGGCTGTGCTCAGGTCAAGTTTACGAGGTTTGGCGAACTCGGGCTGTGCAGCCCGAGCTCCGACTTCACGAAGCCGAGCACCATGTCGCCAAGGCAGCGATATAGTGAGCAAATAGCACTCAGTCTCCATGGCACACACATCGTTGATCGCAGTAGGCAATTGTGTCCATTCCATCCATGTCATCGCATCGCTCCAACGCGACGATCGTCCTAAATCTTCCACACATCAGCCCTTCCAAGCCCCCTTCACAGCCATAACACTTCTCCCTCCATCCGCTCCAACCCTCAATCTAGTCTTCATCCTCAACACTCCATCACCCAGCTTCCCCACAACCTGCACCTCTCCCTCCACCCTCAACATCACATAAGAACTCGGACTAAACACCAGACTCTCCCCCTGCCCAAACCCCACAATCCGCTTGAACAACGCCGCCTGCTCCTCAGCACTCCTAGTCAATTCCGAACACCCACTCAAATGCCTCTTCAGCGTCTGGAACCACTCTGGCGACGTGAAGCGGTGCACGATCGTCACGGAACATAGATCAAGCAGCTTCTCCGAAATGGTAGGTTCCTGGGTGGCGATTATGACACGCACGCCTTTGTGGCGCTGCTCGCGGATCGTGCTGAGGAGGCTGTTAGTGAATGTCGTAGCTGCGGAGCAGGAGTCGATGTATTTGTGTGCTTCGTCTAGCGCGATGACGAGACCGGAAGTGATGGGTTTCTCTTTCGCGATTGAGAGGCAGATGTCGAAGAGCATGCAGGCTGTGCTTGTGCCGATTGAGGGATCGGAGAGGTCAATGATAGTGAGTGTGCCTGGCTCGATCTCGAGGACGTTCTGCTCCGGGATCGGTGGGTGTGAGTTGATGACAGCTCTGGCAGCCTGGCCTCTTGCATTCTCCAAGGCGCGAGTGTGGTACGAACGAGCTCCACTGGCGCAGAAACTCTTCAAGAGGTCCATGCGCTGCTTGAGGAAGTTCTCTTGAACCCGATCGAAGGTCTGTAGTGTGATGAGGGCTTCAAACATGGCCATGCTGAAGGGCGCTGGGTCGAGCGCCATGTCGCGGAGGATGCGCATAATGACATCCATGTAGAGAGGTGTTTTGCCCTCGGTCTCGGACATGGACATCATACGTTGCATGCGTTCATTTGTGAGCTGGTGGTCTTGAAAGGGGAGGGGCAGGACCGAGAGGTTGGCAGAGTGCTCACCAGCGTTTCCCTCGTAAGCTGCCTTGAGTCTGTGGTAGTTCGTCCGAGAGACGAGGACTTTGACTTTGATGCCGCGGGAGCAGAGGGAGGCGACCTCGGCGATAGTGTTCCCGCTATCGACGTCGTAGTGGAAGAGTAGCCCTACCAAGGGGCTCACGAGCGCACCGAGCTGCTCATCTTCCAAAAGGCAATTCTCCATCATACAGGCGAGCGTGTAGCTCTTCCCACTCCCTTGCGAGCCGCAAATAAAGGTCGAAGCCGGACTATTCGTGTTGAGCATGATGGGCTCGCCATGCCCGATGCCACCATCGTCTTGCCCAATGCTACATCCCCTCGTAGCATACTGCGGGTAGATCTGCGGCAGTCCTTCCAGACTCGAGCTTTGCACCTGCTCGGTCACGCTATGCGTACTACCCCTCCCGGCATACTGATAGTAGTCCACAGCATGCTTGACAGCGAGCGAGATCAGCGGACTGTACATCGACTCCTCTCGATGCGCATTGCGTGAGCCTGCACCGCTCGTCATATCAGGAAGTAAAGGGGCCAGGCGAGATCTCTCCTGCTCGTACGTCGAGAGAGCATCACTTGACTGGGCATCCGTGGAATCTGCCATGTCGTGACGCCGAAGTCGTCCGTGTTGGACGAAGGTGAGTGACAGTACGAGGAGTTGCGGTGCGCCTTTCTATAAGGGCCATGTTGGGTGTGACGGCCATGTTTGCTGGGTGTGGATGTCTCTGCGAGCTTCTAGTGATTGCAGATCAGGTGCGTACGTTCACAGGAGTGAGACAGGAAAGAGACGGCGTGAAGATGCATATGACCCACCGAAAGCTGCATAGTGCGTGCAAGTAGACTCTCACCTCTGAGGTCAACGTGAAGAGAGGTGAGACAAGAGCAGGAAGTATACACTATACCCGCAAATCATGGCTTCAGTGCCAGCGACCCATGTGGTCGGCTAAGCACAGTATTTCAGCCTCCGGCTTGTTCACACCAGAGCCATGCCGCAGGACCAGCACATGCCGGTGCCAGTCCGAATCCCTGTTGGACGCCATGCAGAAGCAACCAGCGCCTCCCATCCCTTACTGTCCCATTGGTATATAACGTTATTCCTCATGTAATGCATCAGTCTTGCCGCCACTCCACGTTGTTCCTTCCTCCAGCACACGTAGGACCAAACCACCTGTTCCCGACTAATCACTCCTCCGCAGCAGCAAGCTGGATGATCAGCCTACTCGCCACGTCCAGGAATGGGTAGGGGCTAGTGATATCCTTCTCGTCGGCATTCCTGCCTTCGGCAGTATACTCGACGTCTTCGTACCCATCATCGTCGTCGTCGTCGTCATCATCGCCATCCTTGCTCTCCTTGTCCTCCTCGTCATCCTTAACGTCCTTGTCGTCCTTGCCGTCGTTGCCGTTCTTCTCGTCCTTGTCGTCCTTCTTTGGCTTGGGCTGCTTCTTCTCCCTGAACACCCTAATCTCCTTCACCACGTCATCCTTCTTATCCTTCTTGTTCGCCTTAGCAGCCTTGTCCTTCTCGTACGCACTATAACCAACATGATTATCATCATGGTTGTCCCGGCCTTCGGCGTGCTTCTGCATGTCCGGCGCTACGCCACCATTGATAGCCTTCGCCAATTTGCGCACGAGCTGCTCATATCCCGCGCACTTGAAGTCCACGAGGTAGAAGTCTTTCTCAATCGCGTAGAGCTGGACTGTGACGTAGACGTAGCACTTCTCCTCGGCGCGAGGCAGAGGAACCTCTGTCTTCTCGCCCTCTGGCTTGACTGTACCATCGGCAGTGGCACCGGGCGCACCTGCACCAGCAGCAGCGACGTCACCAGAGGAGGGCGTGCCGTTGGTGGCGATATTGCCTGAAGGTGGACCAGTGGCGGCGGCGTTGTCCGAGGTGCCGGGCTGAGAGGGGAGGGCGCTGAGACCCGTCAAGCTGTGACGGCGAGTCTCTCCAGTCTTAAGGTCCACTTGGGAAGGGTGAGTGGAAGTAGGGTGCACGACGCCAGGCGCGAACATTCCCTCCTTCAGGAAGCGAGCGTTGAGGCACCATGGATCTTCGGGGATGGAATAGCCCCAGTCATTCCAGCGCCCGTACCTCTCGCGACCGCGACGCTCGGCAGGTTGGCCATCGCGCTCATCGCGGCGTTGACGGCGGAGCTCCTGCTGTGAGTGCGTGGCGTACTCTGGGTCGGTGCCGGCGTCGGGATCAGAGTCGCTGTACTCTGGGCTCTCTTCTGGGCGAGAGCGATCCGGGCTGGCTTCGCTGGAGTGAGAGGTGCCGACTTGCTTAGCCACAGGAACCTCCCATTCTGCGCCCATCTTCTGTAGGGCTTTGTAGATTGCGAGCATAGCTTCGGCGGGAGAGTTGCGGGAGCGAATGCCGAACTGCCACTTGGTAGTGCGAGGCTTCTTGGCGGTCTTCTCGGGCATGCTAGTCATGGGCTCAGGCTTCTCAGCGTGGCGATGCAAGTTGGCAGAGCTCTTGCTGTGTGGCTTGAGGCGCTTGGCAGTAGCCTCTTGTTCTTCCTTCGTGCGTGGACGATCGAGGTCGCCGGTGCGCTGGTCTTCCATGTGAGTTGGTGAAGATGTCTTGTTGATTTGCCCTCGCATATATGCGAGATGGTATTCGGTGAGTGAAGATGGCAGCACACCGATCGTCGAAGCAGGTGCACGTGGAGGCTCTACGGCCGAACTTGTCGAACCGTGTCTGGGATGGTCATGCGGCGATGCTGGGGGCCGGCTGCTGCTCCCTGGACGGGGCGACATGGCGACATCAGGAAGGAACGCAGGAGGGGACTGGGCGATGAACCCGGGTTGGTCTGCGGCGAGTGATGGATTGGTCTTCATCAGCTGATTCTCGCGAATGATCAGGTAGGCATCCTTGATGGTGCTTGGCTCGTCCTTGGCAAGCGCCTCTTGCACGTCTGACGGCGCGTATCCCATGGTCTTGCCCAGCTTGCCGACGACACTCGCGTGCAACTTCTCCTTGACAACCAATGGCTGACCTTTGGCAAGCTCATTCGGATCGATGGCCTTGGTGGGGTCGACACCGGTGTCCTCGAACTCCTCCACCGGCGGCTGAAGGTACTCTGCGAGGTCCTTCGTGAACCACGGATCTTGGCGGATCTCCTGGACAGTGATGCGATGAACTGGACTGACTTGCAGCATGCGCGATATGAGTTTCTTCGCGCCCGAGGAGAGGTAGTTGGGCGTGACATACTGCCCTTGCGCGATCTTTTTGAACAGCGCAGGGATGTACTCATCGTCGAACGGCAGGCGTCCACATAGTAGGACATAGAGGATGACGCCACAGCTCCACACATCGACTTCCGGACCAGCATACAACTTTCCGCTAATAACTTCGGGTGCTGCATAGTTCGGACTGCCGCAGCTCGTCTTGAGGAAGTTGCCGTCGGTCATGATGTTGCTGAGACCGAAGTCGGCGATCTTGACGTTGAGATCACTGTCGAGGAGCAGATTCTCCGGCTTGAGATCTCGGTGGACGATCTTGTGTCTGTGGCAGTATTCGACGGCGCACACAATCTGTTGGAAGAACTTGCGTGCCTTTTCCTCAGCCATCTTGCCATGCTGGACGATGTAGTCGAACAGCTCGCCACCGGCATACTCCAGTACCATGACAATCTCACCTGGTGTGGTGATGACAGTGAAGAGCTTGATGATATGTGGATGACGCAGAAGTTGGAGGTACTGGATCTCGCGTTCTATGCGGCCAGCCATGTCCCTTGTCACCAATTTGCGACGTGATATGATTTTGAGCGCGACCTGCTGTCCGCTGCTCTGGTGGATTGCCAGCTTCACTTTGCCGAAGGAGCCCTCGCCGAGAGTCTTGATCATGGTGTACTGACTCAGGCGCGCGGAGAAATGCGGGCTGGGAGCTTTTGTGGCTTCAGGACCATTGCGCAAGGCTTCGACGGTAGGGTTTGGTACTCTGCCGTTGGTGTCCCTATTGTCTCTGGAGTTGCGCCTGGCACTCGCGGCCGAGATTGACAGGGAAAGGTCCTCATCGTCAAGCGTTGAGCTCATGGTGCTGGTCAGTCCTGGATTGGCCAACTCGGTAACCAATAGTGCTCGGCCGAGTATTGTGTTGCTGTACTGAAGGTGGGCGTTGTTCGGATTTGGTGAGGTTCACTCGGGTACCTCACTCGGTGCAAGGCTTCGGTGTTTGCTCACGCGAGGATGGCCAGGTGGTGCGACGTGCTGACGTCGAGTCTGAGTGATGCTGTCAATACCAAGTCCTCCCCATGCTGATGATGACACGAGAGGGAGTGTGAAGCTGGAGTGTGTGAAGTGGCATTCGGATGTGTTGGTGCAGTGAAGTGGCAGAAGTGAGAGTCGCTTGTGAAGGGTCTCGCGCTTGGATCACGGAGAGAACTTGACGCGCTCCGATGCAGCAGACTGGCAGTGGGGTACAAGTGACGTCGAGCGAAAGGTTTACCAAACAATTCATGCACCTTCCTCTCAATGACTCCTGCGCCCGTCAGGGAATGCCACTGATACGTGATTGAATCGCTATAGGCACGGTCGAGACTCTGGTGCATTGTCCCCCCTCAAGACCTGTCCGCTACCTGCCCGTACGCCCGAAGAACCCGGACGGTACCTGAACGATTAGCATTCGAGCTATGCCTGTCTCAACTTTGCCTGCATGGAGAAGTGACTCTAGCGTCGAATGCCATGTGCGCTTTGATAACTGGAGCACGTGAGCTGAGTAGTTTTACAAGACGATTTGCTGACGAGGACGCGGCGTAAACGCATTGATTCCTATGCCCACGTCTATTCGAGTACCACATTTGCCCGAGGGTGCACAGGATCGGACAGCCAAGACGCGAAGCACACCTAGACAGCACCTCGGCGTTTGGTACCCAATAACTAACTATTCTCGAGGAGAGCATCGCAGCCACGTGCCTAGGAGTCAAGCGGACGATACCCTCTTCCCTAGTCATTGTAAGACGAGGTGTTCAATCGCTCTTTCTTATACTGCCGGAACGATAGCAGGGCACGTCCGAAGACGATGCTCCGGACTCTATGAGCCAGAGCCAGAAACGGCGCTAGGGAATATCAAAGTCTTCCATGAATGCGTTGTGATAATCGAATGGCAGCCACGCAAGTTTTTACAACTCGAACAATAGCATGTCTAATCCCGCGGTTGACCCCGCGAATTCGCTTTCGCGCAAAGGTCAATCTGGCACAGTCTCGGTCGGCAATGCCGTAAGTCGGCGTCAGCTCCGCGCCCTTCGGCATTCGAATCACTCAATGCTCGGGCCATGCGACTTATTGGTCTCGACGATAGGGATCAAGGCAACAAGTTGTCTGATGATGAAAGCTCCGGTGCAGGTGGCACTTCTTCAATCAAGGCCCGGCATCAGGCGACCGAATCTGCACGGCCATTGGAACCGTGACATTGGCCTCTCACATGCGTGGCAGCACAGCCTTATGAGTCATCACGCCAACGGTCGCGTTTAGGGAGCTTGATAGATAAGTTAAGGAGTATCTACTGGTTTATAAACGCTCGAGGGGCTGCAAGTATCCCCTACGTTTTAACGCACCAGAACGACTGACATGCTCTGCACCTAGACTCCAAAACACGAAGCTGTGTACTGGCTCTCGTCAACCCTTCCTCGCCGTGCTCACGCGAGTGTCCTCTCCTCTTCATCTCCTCTACTGGTGTCGCCTTCCTGACTCATTGGCTGGCGGAACACGATGTTGCTTTCCCTTACACTCCTTATGAGAACTTCTGCCCTCCTTATACCCACTGCCACTATCCCCTTCTTAGCCACCGCTCAGAGCCCACTTCCAAGGGTTCGTCGGTGTTCCTCTCTAGGCGCAGTTGCATAGCCTTGGTCTTTAACGCCGTGCAGCCCACCATTGGAGACACTGAGGCATCGTCCTTCTTCTTCCACAACTTTCGTCGCGTCTGTATGATAGCACTGACAGCGCAAGACATAACACGCTTACGTGCGAAGTGAGACGGAAGATCGCAAGCATCAAATCGAATAGGCACCCACGATTCAGTATTGCCATCAGCTTCGAAATCTTCGAGAACCTGTAGCGATGGAACTTCCAACGAACAATCAGATGACCGCGGCATACTTCATCTACCGCGACACTTCCGTAGCTTGCGAGAACGGCACCGCACCACTCGCTTTCTTCCCAGCCAAGGACTCGGACGAGCTTTTTGATGCGCTCCGAGCAAAATACTCGCATATAAAAAGCCATGCCGACCGCGTTCGAGAGGCTACGATCGAGTTCTTCATGGAGGAGCAGGCTTCTCTTACGGTGAGCACGGCTCCATCGACAGTGCCGGCCATGTACGAGACGACGGCCGACCTTTCTCCTTGGCAGCAGTCCTGGCCCTCCGAATCTATGACTACACTTAGCAGCCCAGAGACAATGTCTCTATCCACTCCGTCTTTCTACGAATACCCAGCAGCGCAGCAGACGCCACAGGTACGGCATAGCTCCGCGGGGCTGTCTTCGAGTGTGGCAAGCCCTCGAGCACTCGAGAACATGACAAGTGTCTTCAGCTTGTCGACTTCGGAGCAGCCGAAGCAGCGTGTCAGGCGGAAGATGACCGAAGCCGAGAAGGTGGAGTACCGGAAACGAAGGATCGTCAAGGCTTGCGAGAAGTGCAAGGCACGAAAACGAAAGGTAAGCAATCTCCTCTTACTCAGATGATGGGCTGTGCTAACGTATTCGCAGTGCATACACAACGAAACCGACGCCGACAAGCCGACGAGAAAGGTCGCAAAGTCACAGTATGTCGCAAAGCAGTCGCGCAGCTCACCCAAAACATGTTCTAATCAAACTTAGGTCCGCCTCAAAGAAGAACACCAGCCAGTCGAACGCGGCCATCCAGCCACAAGCGCACGACGCGATCGACTTCGACTTCGAATCCTTCATTAATGATATCGACATCAAGGCTCCATCGAACGACTTCGGGGACTTCACGCTCATGTATGATGATGATCTGACTCCAGAGCTTAGCTTCGACAGCCTTCTGGACTTGCAGGACCCTCAACAGTCGTTCAATCAGCACAACACTGGACATCAACCTCTGATGCACCTCGACGAGCAGAGCTTGCAGTATGACTTTTGGCCCTCACAGACGTCCTCACACAATACATCTGTGGACTCACCATCGAGTGACGGCAGTTTGCAGCTGCGGCATGACTCTAGCTCTAGTGTTCAACTAGACTGGAGACAAGATGTCGCCTCTGTATCAGACACTACTGGACTCGGGCAGACATGGCTCGACTCGGAAGTCAATACCGCCACGGAAGTTGCGTCGCACGCCCAGCAAAGGCGTGTGGCGCCGCCTTCTTGGGGTGGTTCAGGTGTACTACAAGGTGACGCCATGCATGCCGTGAATGTTGGCTCCAGCAGACTTGATGCTAGCGGCCACGACTTCGTGCTATCGAGGAGTAGTGGTGGCTCTAGTCAAGACCCACGCACGCTACAGCACGACGCTGCAATCGCTCCTCTAGTCGCCAGTGCAGCGCCTAGCGTTGGCATTGCGACAGATCGCGGAGCGAGCCGCGTGAACAACAGCGGACTGCAGACGGCTATAGCAAATATCTGCGATGGCCCCATGTCTGCAAATGGGAGCAATGGGACTGTTCCTGGTGGCATCACCAGGAATGGGAACAGCGAGAATGGGACGACCATCAATGGGACAACCGTCAATGGGACGAGCGTCAATGGGACAACCGTCAATGGGACAACCGTCAATGGGACAACCGTCAATGGGACAACCGTCAATGGGACGAGCGTCAATGGGACCAGCCGATCCTCGTTATCCGCGACGCCTCAGCTCGCGACAACATCAGCGCTCTCGGCACGACCATCACTCTTCGACGCTGCGCCATCGCACGCGTCGCACCGCAACTCGGCTTCGGACCACTACGTCCAGCTATTAACGATGAAGCGCAGAGCCAGCAACATGCCTGCCCCGCGCCCACTCCTCCAGACCATACCTACACCTCCGGTTGCGCCCATCGCTCAGCATGCCAACCTTCAAGCCAACGGCGGCGCGTACCCATGGCTCGATACCCCTCACGCGCATAATCCAGCTGGCAACGGCACCCTCGAAGCTCCCATCAAATTGCAGCTCTCGGCCTTCGCCTCCACTGAGGAGAATGGCCGAGCCACGGAGCTTGCTGGTATGTACCGCGTCGTCACGGAGAGTGATACACAGAGGCGCAAGGATCATCACGGCAGACCGTCAGCTGGGACGAGCTTTCCGGCCATTGCAGTGGCATGGGCGCTGGCGGCTTTTACTGTCTTCGCTCTGTGCACTGTGCTTGGTCGGTTTGCTGAGACGTCGCTGGGCGTGGAGCCGACTATGTTGCTGCTCGCACTCGTGACGCCGCTCGCTCGCACTGGGGGAAAGCCATGGCATAACAATGCTAGCAGCGCAGCTAGTATACAGCCGCGCAGTTCGGTACGGAGAAGGATCGAGCGCATTGCGAAGACGGCCGATGCTGTGTTCGGAGGTGGCAGCGTCGTGTGGACGCTGGTGTGAACATTCCGCGTAGAGATGTGGAAGCATACACGAGCAAGACTTGATGTCATGATCGGTACATAAGTTCAAGTAGAGATGTACATCGTGAAAGATCAGTCTGTACACTTGGATATCTGCGCCTCTCCATGTGTCGTCTAAGGAGCAAGTGCTCCTATCTGTGCATTCGCTGTAGCGAAGCACTTCGTTGCGAAGGCGGTGAGAGACAAGACGTAGCGCGATCGTATGTCTGACTGGAAGTTGCTGGATGTATTGGCACCCAGCGAGCAGCGATTCAGCAGCCCTTCGACACGGGCGCACATTGTGACTATAGGAGAACGTGATTGACTCCCTTGGAAGCAGAATAGCACAGCAGGGTGCGCATAGACCAAAGATTCATTTGGGCTTTTCGCGCAATTCTATTCGTACATGCACGTTACACGCCCGCTGCGTACCTGCTCTGCGCTCTTCCTCTTTTTCCCAGCGCCGCGTCTGCCCTACATTGACGACCCAATATTACGAGGCTGTGCGAGCAGTTGTCTTCCCCATCAGCGTATACAAGACACCTTTCGTCAAAAAAATTGCTTGATCACCGCTGCCACAACCTCATAACTTTGTAGCATCGCCCACAGGCCCGATCCCGTGGCCATCATCGCTGCATGGAGACGGACTCTCTCGTTGCCTCCTCCCGTAGAAGCAGTGCCATGCCTTGGGACTACTCATGAGGCGACCGCGCGCACACCGCGTCATGATTTCGGTTGCTTCCAGACTGATTCGTGGCCAGGGAGCCATGATGCTGTTCCACATCTTCGCTCAATCGTAGAACGGCTCCGTCCACCAGCCTGACTTCGGAGACCGCGGCGTAGAGTTGCTGTGCGCCGGACTCGGCATCTGGCAGTACCCGACCTCTACGTCCATCATTGCAGCTGCACTCTCCCTTCGACCACGCTTCGTGGGTGCATCATCTTGGCCAATGGATCGGCTGCGCTTCTTGCTATTTGGTATCGTGACTGAGAAGCTGCGGATCGGAGCCCAGAGCCCGTAGTTGATGGTCGATGCTATACTCGCCAGAGTGCTCACATCGCTGCTAGACCGAGTCCAGAGCAGGTCTTTGAAGCTGGTGGAGAGAATGCCATAGGGGGTCGGGCTGGCTTGTCTGGAGGGTGTTGTTACTGTGGAGGCAGTCGCGAAGCCGAAGGCATTCATTTTGGGTGCACGCGTGATTCAGTCGTAGGCAGTCCTTGACGACGATAGAAGAAGAACCGCAGTTCCATCGCGAAGGGTAATCTTCTCGCGCGGAATGCGTGACCTATTTTTGTCAATGGCTGGGAGTTCCGGAAGCACGAAGTCGGCGCGCAACGGCGCGACGAAATAGCCTTTGCTCAACATTCCCACCCCAGACTTCTCCGCCTTTGCACATAAGTTACATATACTGTACTCCATCGGCTCACAGTCGACGTGAGTTACACGGTCAAGTATATCCAAAGGTCCCGAATATCGATCGTCGAGACCCTTGGAAGGCGCTCGCTTATTATTAGTGCTCCCCCTTCCGCTGGCTCCCATTTTGCGACTATCCTCTACCCGAAACGTTTCTACCTCCTAGATCAATCTTGCCATATGTGATACATTCTTCGCCTCTGGACACACTGGGATTGACAAGCGCTGCTGACTCGCATGATTCAATCGCCTTAACGTCGACGAACTTTCCGCTAAGGGACGCCGTGGTGCGATGCTGTCGCTAACAAGCATCGCTTGCTTTTCGCTGCATTGACCGAGCACTATCACATACTACACGACGTCAAAACGTCAAGAGACTTGACCGAGAATTCGTGTCTGACCGAGAATCTTATTCGCACTATCTCTCACCGAGTCTAGACGAGCATTTCATCTACAACGACCAATTTGGGTCATGACATTGCTCCGCATACCACATGAAGCAACACTCCAAACGACTCTTGAGTTTCAAGAATAGGGTAAGATCTCTCGAGTATTGACCACGTTCTACCTTGACCATGAACTCCCCTCGCACGCCATTCCAGCATGGCATGTCGCAATGTTCTTTGTTCCTTTGCTGTATAGTTTCCTTCTCACAGTCCTTACCTTAGCATCACCCCTCCCAACAGCTCTCGAAGCACCCACACTCGTTCCCCGCGGCGCCGATCGCGTACCCATCCTTCTCGGCGCAAACTTCCCTGACCCAGGGTTCATACGGACCTCCACAGGCTGGCACGCCTTCAGCACGAACGCCCGCATCAACAACAACTGGACTCATGTGCAGTATGCCTCCACCCCGGACTGGAAGAACTGGTACTTTACTTCGGGCCAAGATGCCATGCCCACGCTCGCCTCATGGATAGATCCTTCTTCCCCTAGAGTATGGGCGCCAGATGTAAATGTCCTGCCGGACGGGACTTACATCATGTACTACTGCGCTGCGCTCCAGTCCCAAACGAACCTCCACTGCGTTAGCTACGCTACTAGCAAGAACGTTCAGGGTCCTTACGTGGACTCTAGCTCAAGTCCGTTCATCTGCCCGCAGAGCACAGGTGGCGCCATCGATCCAGCTGGCTTCTTCGACGCGAAAACGAACAAACGCTACGTCGTCTACAAAGTCGATGGAAACGCCATTGGCCACGGCGGAGAGTGTGGAAACACCGTACCTCCGATCGTAGGGACGCCTCTGCTCCTGCAGCAGGTGTCTACCGATGGCTTCACGAAGCTCGGCTCCCCAGTCCAACTCATTACGAACGAAGAGAGCGATGGGCCGTACGTCGAGGCACCCTCCCTCTCTTACCTGAACGGAAAGTACATCCTCTTCTACTCCCCACAATGCTACCTGACGTCAAAGTACTCGGTCAGCTACGCGACATCAGACAGTATCACGGGTCCATACACCAGGGCAGCAAACTCCTTGTTCTCGACTGGGAGCGACGGCATGGTCGCGCCTGGTGGGCTGGATATTGCTGTGAATGGCGATCATGCGATGTGGCACGCGAATTACGGGCTAGGAAGGGCCGCTTACACGGGGATATTGAAGCTGAGTGGAGGCGTGGTGACGGCGACTTAGCGCTGGCGTTAAGCAAGGCCAGGAAGGAGAGTACTATTGTGCAGCCAGCGTTTCATTCTTCTGGAACAGTAAAACGGCCGGCCTTAGACTCCGAGATGCACGGTCTTCCGAGATATCTGGTGCGTGCAGAGCATGACAGCACTGGTATGCTGCGCGTTGCATACAGAAACCATGCCGGGAACAGAATGGGCGGTTTCTTTGTCGCTGATCCAAAGGTCTGGGAAGCTTCTGTGCTTCTTGTGAGAGAATCCTGCACTGGCGCTAACGAGGCATCGCTGCGTGCCTGCGGAGGTCTGCTCCAACAGGCGAAGCAGCACAGCATCTTGTAATGGCAGTACTTAGGTACTGTAGCTAGGAGCACCCTCAATATGGCAGGCATCGAGGGCGTAGGAAGCTTGATGGAATGGTAACTCCGTTGTCTCGCTATACAGTCCTTGCACCAATGTAACACTCGCCGACGTACGCCGTATAGAAGCATAATACACAATCGGTCTTCGCCATGCCCATCTGGCCACAGCACATCTCATGCTCTTCACATCTGTCGTCACCCATATACACATCAACTCATTTCATCGTCCACTCTACGGCTTGGCAACTGGCACGACCATGTGGTCCTCGACAGCACCCGCCTCTTGCGTCTTCGCGAACATGTCGTGGCCCTCGATCTTGCCGCAGAGCTGGAAAATAAGTCAGTCATTGGTCTGCCGGAGATCATGGTCGGGTCTACTCACAGTCTCCACGATCATACCAGTGATCTGGTACGGGTCGGCGTTTGAAGCCGGTCGGCGATCCTCAAAGTATCCCTTGCCCTCCTCAGCGCACTGAGCATTGACACGCACAGACGCGCCGCGGTTCGCGATGCCCCAGGTGAACTTGTCGTAGCTAGCCGTCTCATGCGCACCAGTCATGCGTGCCTCGTTACCCTCGCCGTAGACCTTCATGTGCTCCTTGTGGCGCTTGCTAAGCGACTCCAT
>JAVRRP010000452.1:0-18149 GCA_036872775.1 Oleoguttula sp. CCFEE 5521 | reverse complement strand
AGCAAGCTATGTTGCACAATACAAGCTCGAGCTTGAGGAGTACGACCGCAATCAGAAACGCATGAGAACAGCCAAGGCACTCCTCGCATACTAGGTTAACCCATCCATCAGAGGACGCATCACTAACTACGACAAACCATTAGAGGCATGGACATGGCTCTAAACGTAGTATAAGATAACATAAGAGCGCCAACTCGATATCGCGCTCTCCAGGTACGAAGCCACAACGCTCGCTAACTGCAAGAATGTCCAAGAATATCTCAACAAGCTCTAAGGCTACCAGCTCGACATCGAAGACGCTAAAGGCAGCATCGGCGAACCACAACTCATCTCTAAAATCATCCGCGGTCTCACGCCAAAGTTCGCGCCATTCACCGATTAGTACTACTACATGCAAGGTCTTCTAGGCATTGCGACAACTGACAGACTTCACGACGTCACCAGTCGTCTACTCACGTTCGAATCAAAGCTCAAAGAGCGTGAGACTAGCAGTACCGAGAACAAGCAAGTCAATGCAGCTATCTCTAGCAAGAGCAAGACCAAGTGTCCAAAGTGCAAGAAGCTTGGCTATAGCGAAGACAAGTGCTAGTTCGCGCATCCAGAGTTGAAGCTAGAGAAGTATAAGAAGATGGACGCTAAGCGTGAGGCGAAGGAGAAACAGACTGACACAGCATCTGCCGCCGTCGCCTTAATAGAGGGCAAACCAGCTCCTCGCAAAACCATCGCAGCATTAGCACACCTCAATCTTAAAGACTTCCATGCCAAACTAGCACACGCACGCACCATCCATGCGGGCGTGAAACACGTCACGCATGTCAGTACCCGTGCCAAGAAGTCGAGCACCACCTACAGCAACCGTTTCGCTGTTCTTGACGACGCAAACACCAACGACACATCAGAGCACGCTGCCATCACGATTAGTACGTCATTCCCCCTTCCTCCTTCTAAGAACCCTACTGACGATGACACATAGACGTCTAAAGTAGGGGAAATGGAGGGACAAGAGGAAGGGACTAGGAGGCCTATTAGGGCAGGTGGACAGGAGATGTGTATTTAGGAGACAGATACGTAGAGGCGCATAGCGAATCTTACGGCTTAAGGCAGTCACATCGCACGTGATGCGTGGATTGTCGACTGCGGAGCCAACATTATAGTGTGCAATAACAAAGCTTCCTTCATCGAGTGGTACCCAATTTCTTAGGACATTAACATAGCGAGTAACGATGGTATACTCTAGGTGCAGGGTGGTGGCAATGTGAGCATCACCGTCTACGAAGGCGACGACATTGTCGATTTTCAAGTATCCGACTCCGCCTACTACGCAAACAGCAGATGCAACCTTCTCGCCCTACAGCCATTTCTTAAGAAGGGAGGGATGCGCATTATAGTAGATGAGTTCGGCATAACATTTTATTAAGGTCACTAGAAGGTGGCACATGCAAAGGCGATTAACGGCCTGTATCACTTCAAACAGTATAATAGCGGAGGTTCATACTCACTAGCCATAATGACTACTACGCAAGACGAGAACGAAGATCCACCAGTGCCATCTACTTACGCCGAAGCCGACGCTGAAGCCGAAGTTGAGCAAGAGACGAACGAACAAACGGCACAAGACTTCACCAACGATCCGGTCTAGAAGTGGTATAGCAAGCTACTACATACCAACCTCGACTATATAGCCAAACTGGTCGATCAAAGCACCAATTTCCTACTCACGAAGAAGCAGATCAAAGCCAAAATAGGCATCACCTATCCTATATGCGCTGTTACGAAGGCACTTATGCACATCCCACGCGAGCTAGCGAGGCGACGATACACGCAAGTAGGTGAGCTACTTTACATGGACATCTGGGGACCGTATAAGTTCAGAGGTGTCGATGAAACCAAGTACTTTATGTTCACGGTCGATAATGCTACCCGGTTCACCTGGGAGCAGCCACTGATTAGTAGGGAGTATCTCGAAGACAAGGTCAAGGAGATGATTGCTATGATCGAGCGAGAGAACGCTACCAAAGTCCGCCGGATCCGGTTCGACAACGAGTACTTTCACAACCACAAAGTCATACACTAGCTTTAGTCGATCGGTATCATATGCGAGCCTACGGTGCCTTATAGGCATTGGCAGAACGGTATTGCCGAGCGTGGCATAAGAACGATGAGGGACAAGGCGGCTACGGCACTGCAAGAGAACTCGGTCACGGGACGCATTAAGAAGATTATATTTGAACGCAGTGAGGAAGCTATCCGAAACACTACTGTGCTAGCGATCCTATGGCCGTACGCTGTGAAACACGCTATCTGGGTTAAGAACAGAACGCCGTTAAAAGCGCATAAGTTCCGGAAGACACCATAGGAAGCCAAGACCAATCAGAAGCCCGACTTAAAGTATGAAAAGGTCTGGGGGAGTAGAACGTATGTTACGTACCCGCATGAGGTCTAAGACCAAGCGGAGCAAGGCAAGCTGGCGCGAAGAGCCTGGATTGGCTACTTTGTAGGAAATGAGAGCGAATCGGTGATGCTTGTGTGGCATCCTAACAAGTCTCGGGTGATAAGAGTCACCATGGCGCAGGTAGATGACGGCACTGGTCTCAACGACGAGCATGAAGAGCTAGACATGAACACCCAAGCGCCTCGATCCTCTCGATAGGACAATCCCGTACCGGTAGAGGGCGATGGTGATAACTCTAGCGATAAATCATCTAGCTCCGACGACGACGACAACGACGACGACGATGACGACAATGATGACGGTGACAGCGACACCAATAAGAGCGACAAGTACCGTAGGAGACTAATGGCCAGAGTTAAGAGCGATAGTGGCTACGTTAATATCTATACAACACCTCGAGGTCTAGGCATCTAGGAGTGGCTACAAGATAAAGTGGATGGAGTAGAGGCAGCACGCCTTGGTTATGCTAACCAGATCGATGTCATAGTAGCGCGAGAAGCATAGCTTATCTCAAACGCCTTAGAGGCCAAACTAGTAACTATATAGTAGCCAGATCAGTAATACTTCAATCCTGAATTCCAGCCCGAAGGCTCTAGTACCTGGTTTTTCTACACTTACGAAGCATAAGAGCTAGCGGAGATCAATAGACTAGAAGTGTATGGTATTAAAGGCATAGTGATAGCAAAAACGATCTAGGAGCAGTAGGACGCAGACAACCTAGCATACCGGCGTCTAGCACAACAGATCGATGTCGTATGGCTACCAGGACCTCTTACTAACGAGGATAACGACTTTATCAACTCACTAGATAACCTTAATGCAGATGCCGACGTCGACGAGGCACCGGAGCAAGATAATAGACCGGTGGAAGACGAAATTGTGTACGGACCATCAAAGTTCTTTAGCACTAAGGGAGTCCAAATGGCAAACAAACGCAAGCACAAACCATCGTCTCACACTAGACTCTCGCCAGAGCAGAAGAGACGGTATTAAGAAGCCGTTCCGGACACGAGCACGGCCAGAGCACTAGACTAGCTTGCAGCTAACGACATAGCTACGTCGGACGACATCTCGGAATACGTATAGAGCGACTCTAAAGCATCAAGTTCCGAATTTGACGAGGGACTACTACCCAACCACGACAACATTACCATTAGGAACGCGCTAGTCACGCTTTAGGAGATTGAGAGTACAAGCGAAGAAGCGGAGGAGGTCATATACAAACACACCCCAAACTGCGAACATCCGCACGACATGTACAATGCTCTCGACCACTCTTCGTCATTAGAAGGATCACGTCTAGTGCAAAAGAAGAGTAGGCAAGAGAAGCGCAAGCACAATCGTGAGGCAGCTAAGCGGACAAAACAACTCAAGGGAGCACGACCATGTAGCAAATGTGCTCGCGCCGGCAATAGATGCAACCGTTTGGAAGGCATAAAGTGCTGTTATTGTACGGGCAAAAACAGGACCGGACCCTATAATCCATGTACGGATAAGGAGTTCGACAATTATGAGAACGTGAAGGACATGGCCAGCGCGAAGAGAAAGAAGAAATACGCCGACAAGAAGGGCGGGCCGAAACCTCCAAAGTGCGCGTACTACACATTCCGCAAGGGTCGAAAAGGATGTTCTAGGCGACCTTGCACCAGATGTGTCGAGAAGGGCAGAGCATGCATCGAGGTCGACGAAGTGACTAACGATAAATGTAACTCGTGCTCTAAATATGATTTCTGCAACGACAAAATTCCGTGCGAGGCATGCAAGATCAAAGACATTAAGAACCCGGAAAGGCATATTCCGTACACCCGATACTACGGCTCACTTAAGATCTCCTTATTCAACAAGAGGCAATAGCGCTAGCACGATATCTATGGCGACGAGGCAGAGCTAGATCTAAGATGCAACTACTACATAGGACTTAATTTGCCCGAAAGCAAATGCAAGGGTAAACCCTGCCTAAGATGCATCGAGGATAGACTTGGGACTTGCGTGTACGTAAGGACGGGAGGCGTGGTCTACTCATTCACCATAGCTCATCTTCGCAGCGACAGGGGTAGAATCTACGAACTCGAAGGCACACCTAGCACTTGGGAAGAGAAGGCGAGAGAGCGGGCAGTGACTAATTGGAAGGTACGGACGGCAATAACTCGGAGTGCATCGAAAGGCCACTAGGGTTTCCACAAAGCGACAACGACACCTAAGACAGTAAAGGATCTACTACGCAATATAAAACGACAAGACAAGGATGATGGCCTAGGACTATCGGCAGCAGCGATCGAAAAACTGAACGCTTTCCGCGCACTATCAAAGTCGTATAGCATAGGTAACACGTTATAGCACTATAAACACGATAACACCGGTAACACCAACACCTCTTATCATACAGCCGCAATCGCCTATAAAGGTGTAGACATGAGTAAGGCGCCCGAGCTAGAGAACTTCGACGAAGCAATAGCGGCACTAGACTCTAACGAGTAGCGAGCAGCAATTCAAGCAGAGTATAACAGCCTGGTCGATAACGGTACGTGGACAATCGTCGACAGACCCGATAACAGAGATCCTCTCACTACCAAATAGGTCTTTAAACGCAAGATCGGACCCGATAGGGAGATTATCAAATATAAAGCACGTATGGTAGCACGTGGCTTTTAGTAGGTCGAAGGTAAGGACTTTACCGAGACGTTTGCAGCAACCGTTAAGGCGCCGTCCTATCGCATCTTGTTCGCACTAATGAGCATGAAGGGCTAGAAGTGCCATTAGATGGATGTCTCTATAGTATTCCTTAACGGTGACCTTAAGGAGAGGGTGTATATCGAGCCACTATAGGGGTTTCCAGAAAACGACAATGAAGTGCTACTACTAAAGAAGGCGCTGTACGGGCTAAAGCAGGCACCACGGATATAGTATAAGAAGCTGAAGAATTGGCTAGAGGACGAGGGATGGAGGATGTCGCCTTACGATCCCTATGTCTTCATTAGGATCAGACCCGAACTGCTAACGCTCTACATAGCCGTCTACGTCGACGACATCAACATCTAGGGAGCCCTAGATGACACAATCATCGACTTCAAGACAACAATCGCTAAACGCTTCAAGATGACCGACGCTAGACTAGTGTTATACTACCTACGTATGTAGATCGCACCAACATAGCAAGACGGAGTTCACCTACGGCTGTCTAGTTCAATCGGACAAGCGATCAACAAGTTCGGTCTGTCAAACCTAAAGCTAGTTGCAACACCGATCGACATCACCGCGAAGCTAGAAACCGAGAAGCACGTCATAGCATCAGTCGATTTTCGCAAAGAATATCAAAGCAAGACAGGCACACTCGTCTACTTTGCTACTAAGGGAAGGCCAGATATTAGCTACGCCGTCTCACTTCTAACACGATTCAATTCCAATCCTAACCAACACCACATGGACGCCGTTAACCGAGTCTACGCCTACCTTAAAGGCACGGAGCAAGTCGGCATTAAGTTTAAAGGCAACACCGAGTTGCTTGTCGGCTATACTAATAGTAACTTCTCCGGATGTCTGGACACGAGCAAGTCCACCACTAGATGGATATTCTTCCTCGGAGGAGCGCCAATCTCGTAGTCATCCTAAAGACAGACGACAATCGCTTACTCATTAGCAGAGGCGGAGTACGTCGCGGCATCCGAAGCCGCACGTGAGGCCATATGGTTGAAGGAGTTCATTAACGACTTGAAGGTTCTAGATGTGCACATCTACACAGTGCCGCTTCACATAGACAATTAGTCGGCAATTAAGATAATAAAGAACCCCGAGTTCCACGCTCGGTTAAAGCATATCAAGCGCCGCTTCTATTACATTAGAGAAGTGGTAGAGTCTAGAGAGATCACTCCCGTGTAGGTGGCCTTAAAAGACAATATCGTAGATATGCTTACGAAAGGACTTAATAGAGGTCCATTTGAAGCACTAAGGGATGCAGCGAGCATCACCCTGTTTACAAAGGAGGCTGTTTAAGACAGCATAACGCTGACGCTCGAGGGAGGGGCGGTAGGCTACGTCGAAGCCGAGGAGGTCGAGGACGAGGAGGAGCAGTAGGCCGAGTAGGGCTTTAGAGCTTCAAGTGTTCTTGCGCTCGGGGGGTATGTTGGTTTCTGAGGCACAAAGAACACTTAAGACTATGCAAGAGGTGCATGACAAGGAGCAAACCACTCACACAGGTATACCTACCGCAGCATCTCAGATAGTCTTGCAATGATCATCGCTTCACAATCAAACAAGGACGTGTGCTACTTTTACAATGGTCATACAATCTACGATGACTACGGCGGCATAGCCTTCGGATCCACGGAGGGTAGCAACATCGCAAAAGCGTTGGGTAGTGCTAGGGCCAGCATTCTTGTCAACCACGGTCTCATCACTGTTGGCGCCACGGTTGACGAGGCAGCATATTTGTTCACCTTGCTTGAGAAGAGCTGTCAGATTCAGCTCATGGTTGAGGCGACCCGGTTACCGAAGCGGATTATCCCAGATCGTGACGCCGCGGCCATTGCTAGGATAGCTGGCGATCCCGTACGCGTTTCGCTACTTAATGTAGTCGTCGCTATGACCGCTAATGTCTACTGCAGGAGAGTCTATATGTCGAGTTCCAGCCGCAGTACCAGCTCGAGGAAAGTCTCGACGCTAGCTTCAAGAGATGAGGTACATCCGCGACTGTTGTGTCGATTCCTGCGAGGTCCCAGCGTGGTTATGTGTCCGTCGACTATCATGACTTCTTGCGTTAAGCTACACGAATCACCATCTGTGCATAAGATTTGTACACAGCGACTTGGACATTGAGACGTGATTGCATGAGGAAGTGTATGGTGTACATTTATTCTCCATGACTCGGAAGGTGTTTATGTAATCCAATTTATCTGAGTTATTCTTGGAACTTCACTGCCACGATTCCTTCAGCATTGGTCTACTACGATCTCCATCTGCATGACATGTCCCGCCTAAATTGCTTTGCTGCGCATCGCTAAGATCCTCGCGATCGGCTTTTGTACGGCACGCGACTGATGGCCTCTGAGTCGTACATACAGAGTATGCATATATCGTACCCAACAGCGTCGGCACAGGCGTCCGAAGTCGCAACTGTTCCCTCCGTATCGCTTCTGGACTGATTTCGAGGATTGGCGACTGCGCCGACCGCTGAATCAACTCGTTGTGTCGGCTGGTTAGGCCTCCGATAATCATGCCCATATCTTCACCATCATCGCGCTACATACAAATATAGACGCGAACGCCAAGCTTCAGGATCTGCTCCCAAGCGCTGAGTCTATCAGCATGCCGCCACAGGGTACCTCGTATCAGAAAACGCCACGCGACCGGACGCTGCTACTCTTCGGGAGCCTGACCGTAATCCCAGGTCAGATGTACCAGCTGTAAGTGTACAGCAGGATACGATTGACGTCTTGGGACCATATTCAGGGCTGCTCTTTGTGCACTCGCACAGACGATTCTCGTGTCGATCTTTCTTCATTCTCATCGCGAAGCATTCCTCTCTCGTAAGATCCGCTGCTGCGCACATAATCAGGCGCGCGGTAGTATTGAGGCAGAGTGAACGCCGCAGGGCTCATATCCGTCCAACACTCCGCAGTATTCCTGTGCCGGATGCCGCCATATGGTAACTTGGCCATGTAGCATTGACGATCAACACGAGTATATCCTGGGGTCGATCCCGTTCCACTTCATGCGCTCCTCCAATACATGACCTGCAGGTACGGCGATCCAACACTTTTTCATTTCGGCCCAAAGTTTCTTTTGTGCAACTCTCCGACATCATGGAACTCGCTTGTACACATTTAGCGATGCAAGTCGACTTCTATAGGAGCGTTTCGCTTTGTCGCGATGTCCTGGCTAATCTTGCGTCGTCAGACTACGCTATGCAGTCTGGTCCGTCGAAAAATCATGAGATCCGCTTCACATATGCATCGCCTTCGGCGACACGCCGGAGCCATGACGCTCGACCGTCGTCAAATATGCAGCATCGAGATGCAACGTCTAGGCTCTCGGTCGAGTCACCTACAGGACGAAGTACAATGCAAGCCTGGTCCAGCCCTCTTCCGCAAAGTCAGTGGTCGACCATACCCGCGGCATATCGCCCGACCGACTGGCAGCGACCGCCCTCGCGAGATCTTCGAGAACGCCTGGAGCGACCTCACTCAACGAACAACCCCGCTCGCGGAGCACTAGCAACGACACTCGCACCGGCATCGCTACCTGTTCGACACCGCTCGGCATTGAGTGCCACTCGGCCACGTCGCCGACCACAGCCACTCAATGAGGTTTCGCTGGCTGCTGCAGACCTATCTCGACTTTACCCACAGCTCAGCCCGTATGACCCATACGACACTATCGCGGACACGGGTACATTACATCCGTCGTATCGATCTGTCAGTCAGCCGAACACGCCATTCCGCTTCGACCATGACCTGGGACTGGATACTGAATTCGTACATCAGGATCTATTGCGCGCCGAAACATATCCACCTGGCGAACGAGCGAGAGTCCCACGGGTCAGGAGTGACACGTCTTTCGATAGCGATCACGAAGCCAGTGTGTTCGCGGCAGCTATGGTCGGTCTCGACACACTCGCTCCGTTGTCGACTGCAAGTCGCCAGCACATCACGCATCTAAGTGGTACCCGCGAGTACTCTGTATCGCCCATAGCAGACACGCCCAGAACGAGACACGCTTTGCAGCACCTCGCATCATTACCCGAGATCTCTCATGTCTCGGAAGCTCATCGACAACGACTGCAAGCTTCAGCATCGGGGCTGGATCTTTGGCTACCATCCGATAGTCAGACTCTTCGATCAGGCCCACATGCGCCGCTCGACACGGTGGCGACTCTCGAGGCAGCCATCGATGATTGGAGAGGTATGGCGGATGATGACATGGAACAAGGAGACGATCTGCCCGACTACGCTGCGAGCCAGGCAGAGGCACAAGCTCACCAAAGGGTGGAAGCTGCGAGACGTGCAAACGAGTTGAGAAGACGATGGGATGCGCGGAATTGATGGATACAGCAGTACCATGCACGTACTGCTGTGACGATATATGATATCCCCTGAAAGCGCTTTCCCTTTACCAGCCGATACCACGATAATTTGTGGCCTATCAATCGATTCTCAGCTTAGCCGTCCAATATCGTAGTGCGCTGTCGTTCGATGCTCCTTTCGTCGTCTTCCCTCCACTACATCGCCGGAAAGAGGAGAGGTGGTTCACAGTGGCGGACGGCTTGCGGAGGGGATCTGATTGTCGCAGGCGCTAGGCTTTTGGTGAGAAGAGTGGGACGCCACGAGGTATGAAGAGCGATAGGAGCGCATGCGATTGTGTTGACCAGCTGTTGTACTAGTGTCGATGCTTCCGAGCGAAGCCGGGGCCACAAATCGATCTTCGACATGTGTTTAGCGCTCTTGCCGATACTTGAGACGTCGTTATGGTGAGGTTAGGGTTTTGGTCGAAAGGGAAGTATGATCGTGTACTCTATCAAGCAAACTCTCATCGTACGTAATGGCAGATCCCGTCAGCACATCTCTCTAAAAACATATCATCACCTCCCCAGTATAGCTATCACACATATCCGCCTCCGATGATGCAATATGAGCAATCCCTTCACGAGTCTCTGCCGAGCTACAACTCTTGCGATGTGGTTCGTCCTCGAACGACCGGCCATGGCTTCAGCATCACCTTCTTTGGCGTGAACCAACTCACGCGCTTGGCAACGCTCTTCTGCTGCGCAAGCATCACAGGATCGTGTGGCCTGAGATTCTGCAGCGCACTTGCGACTTGTAGCGTCTTCGTAAAGTAGTTCAGATCGGCGCCGATGAAATCCAGCTTCTTTCTCTTCGCAAGTAGTGCATGTAAAGTGTCGCTCGCATTCCACTCCGGATCCCAGCCTGCTTTGGTCTCGATGAGTAGCGTGTACAGATCGTTCGAGGCGCCGCAGTCGTCGTAGACATAGTCGAGAGGCTCTGACATCCATTCCTCCGCATGAAACATGCAGAGCGTCGTATAACGCTCCATCGCCTCTAAAGCGAAGTCAAGAGCTCTTGGCTGAGCCATCTGTCGCATTCTGTAGCTCATTCTGATATGCCAGTTGAGGTCGTCACGATGCGGCCGGGTGTCTTGACCATATTCTTGTATTTTCTCCGCCACCTTTCTACTCAAGCTTGCAGCAATTTCTCCCACATCAAGTAGGTGCACAAACTTTGGCGTACCTGTCTGCAGTATCAGCGTGGATGGAGATAGCTCAGCCAGTGTGCATTCATACCAAAGATTGAAACGCGGTCCATTGCGTATCGCGAGATCTCCTTGATGCGAGCCTCTTGCTCCCAGAACCTGTCCTCGTACTCGTCATTCGTGGTGGGATCGGACATGCTGGCTGACTTCGGCGGGTACTGCAGGAATGGCACATCGTCCTCCAGAGTATCGCGATCTGTATTCTGCAGATACTCGTGGATCGAAACTTTCTCTTCAATGCTCATTGTTCGCCAGTCGAGGTTCTTCGGTTCTGTGACGGCGTCCTCGTGAGTGGATGATGCATCTGTAGAGCTGTCGTCTCCATGGCCAGGCAGATACGAGAGAGCACGAAGAGAACAACGTTTCTTGGGTATCACGACGCCGTTGTTAGCCTTTCGTCTCGCGGCAAAATAGGCGTCCAAGATCGATTCTTCACTGGGCGGTTCTGGTGTCTTCTGACGTTTCGCCTCTCGCTCCTTGATCTGCTCCGCGAGAGTCCGACGTGGCTTCCTGCCGCCTGTACTCTTGCGCGCTGTCTGCTTAGTTCTTGCCATCCTAGCACGTATAGCAAAACGTACTGCGTCCGTCGCGCGTATATGAGAGCAGAGATTGCAAGATCAATGAGAAGAGAGGACAGAAGTGAGAACGAAAGAGGCAGCCTGGTCATCGTCAGGCAGGAGCGACCACTGCCTACCCTCGCGAAACTCACGCGTTCTGACCTTCGAACCACCTCCAACACAAGTAATGACAGCGCAGCGCAGCACGTCACAGTGCATCAAGACATAGATAGACACGTAAGAAGAAACTCTCATACTCACACGTTCCTTAGTCTACACCTACAGCCCTGCCAGAAACTTCAACCTATTTCCCACCGCCGCCTGTCCAATCTTCGTCGTAGGCGCAAAAGCCTCAAAAGCATGCGGCACGCCAGGGTACAAGTGAAACTCAACACTTACCCCAGCCTTCCCAAGCTTTCTCGCATACTCCAAATCCTCGTCCCTAAAGATATCAAGCTCGCCCACATCGATGTACGCTGGTGGCAAACCCTTCAGATCCTCAATGCTAGCCCGACCCGCGGCGTCGGTGACAGGGACGGACTCGGAGCCAGCTTTATCGCCGAGAAGCGCACCCCAGCCAGTCTTGTTGTCATCTACGGACCAGGTCGCGAAGGGCGCAGTGTCGGGGTCCTCGGAGGTGTTCAGGTTGTCGAGCATAGGATAGATCAGCACCTGCTTCGCGATCTTGGGGCCGGACTTCTGCTTCGCCAGATGCGTCACTGACGCCGCAATGCCGCCACCAGCCGAGTCGCCCATGAGCGCTATGCGGGCCGGGTCGACGCCAAGTTCGCTGGCGTGGTCGAAGAGGTACTTCAGCCCTGCATAGCTATCCGTAACGGGCACAGGCGCCTGCACTTCTGGCGCGAGACGGTAGTCGACAAGCAGGAAGGGGATGCCCGTGTGGGTGACGTAAGTTTTCATAGGGATGTCGTAGTGCTCTGGCCCGAGACAGATCATGCCACCGCCGTGGATGTAGCAGACTGCTGGGCCGGGGCTGGAGGAAGCGCCTTGCTTAGTGTACCAGTGGAGTTGGATCTCGTGGCCGTCTTCGGCTTTCGTGGTGAAAGTCTTCACCGAGACGTCCGGTATTGCCGGAGCTTGTGAGAACAGGGCTGCGAAGAGACCGCCGACTCGCTCTCGTCGTCCGTTGACGTCGCCGACCTAATCGCAGATTAATGGTCTGTGAGCAGGGCGCATCGATCCTGAGATTTCTTACAGCCAATGGTGGTGGTGGCTCGCTGCCAAGGAGGGCTCCCATCACCTGGCCAACTTCTGGATCCATGGTGAACGGCATCTTTGATGTAGTTTCTTGAGATCGCGGCGTGCTGCGGTCTAAACTATTGCTTCCAGCGTGCGTAATGTGTTCAAAGAATTGCAGCG
Organism: Oleoguttula sp. CCFEE 5521; assembly: GCA_036872775.1. NCBI lineage: Eukaryota > Fungi > Ascomycota > Dothideomycetes > Mycosphaerellales > Teratosphaeriaceae > Oleoguttula > Oleoguttula sp. CCFEE 5521. The sequence goes on along the minus strand of JAVRRP010000452.1, from coordinate 5,498 downwards.
TACCTTGCCTTTCATAGCTGACATTCGCATCCCTTGTAAAGCGGGGCATATAGTAGCTGAAGGTACGTACCCGAGGAATAAGGGAAATTGACTTCCGGGAAGGATGGAGTGATTCTAGCCCCAAAATCGAATTATCGACAATTGCTATGTGGCTGACTGTGATTCCAAGTCATACTCTTGGATTCTCCCACAGCGGAGTCTGACAGACGAGCAGCCAAAAGTGGCGCTTTTTTAAGCAGCTCACGTGCGCTTCCGCCGTTGCGCCGTCCAGTCAATGAAAAGCCCGACATCTTTGACGACCGCACCAGGCACGCCCATCTTCTGTGCCCACCTGTACTGTGATCAGCTTAGCTCTCATCAAATGCTCCAATGACACTCACATCGGCAGGTTCCCATTCGCATCACTCGCAGTAGCCATCTGCCACTTCACCTTCTTCCCGTCATCTACGACCAGCGCTCTCTCAATACTCACATACTGCCCTCCCGTGACCTTCGGCACGTTATGGTACTTCACTCCCACTCCCCCTTCGGCCTCCAGTGGCAATCCTTTGGTGCCCACAGGCATCTGTACCACTAATAACTCCTGCCTCCGTCGTGCAGTGACAATCAGCACAGGGAACACGCGCTTCTCCAGCGGCGTCGGCAGCTGATGCAGCATCTCCCTGATCTCCATCTGTACGTCCTCCCAGTCACCAACTCTCCCATTGACTTTCCGGAGCTCTTCGGCCCAATCGATGCACAAGTGCGCTTCTTTGACGTCAGGCGTGTATTCCATCTCGTGCACGCTGTGGTCTACTCTGAGCCCGAAATCGAACTCCTCCCACGTCGCCGTGCCGTCCTTCGCTGCATTCTCGTGAATTGACGTCCTCGCGAACCACGCTTCTGGCAGTGCCCCGTACGCTTCGGGCGATCGTGCTGGCAGGTCCGAGCTGGCGATCTCGTGACTGAGGAGCTCGACTTGAGCTGCAGAGGGCGGACTGGATTTGTCTCGTGACTTAGTCCTGAATTTCGAGGGGAGGTAGGAGGTCATGAATCCCTCGGCTTCAGCTAGGATGGTGGCAGCATAGGTTGCGGCATCGGGACGCTGTACACCATCGCTGGCGTCTGAGGAGAGAAAGATGGGGTGGGCAGGGAGCTCGTCAGGCTTCTTCCAGGAGAGGCGGACGTGAGGGCCGAGTCTGTAGGTGGTCTGGGCTGCTGCGCTGTGTCAGCTACAGTGCGTCGGCTCACGCACTGAGGTTGTCTCTAATCACCCATCTTGGATCTACTTGGATGTCGAACGTTGGATCACCCGGCCCGGTATATACTTGTGCGTTGAAATGCAGGTCAACCGGACTGCACCCTCAAGACAATTGACGGGAAACCAAGAACACCAGAGAGACACTTACCTGCCCTTGAGCGAGAAGGGTATACCTTCCGTCCTCATGTACTTACGTCTTCATCTCATTGTCAATACTACGTCATCATGCTGCGATGTGAGTCGCTCCTGATTGCGCGTTCCTCTGCGCGAGGTCGTATCCGCCACGGTGTCCGGTTTGGTGTCCATCACGTCGCGCGTCTTATCGTTCATTGCGTTGCCCGTCCCATATTCGGCCACCGGATGCGCATCGGCGTTGCCGTATCATTTGATGACGGCGCGCGCGGCGCCAGCGTTATGCAATTCCAGTCTGCAGGCTACAACTGCGGCACGCTGTTGACTACTGCCATTGCCCAGAGCGCATGCAGAGTGTCATGAACGGTGTTTAGGGAATGGTGGGATCAAAAATGCGATATGTTCGGGACGCCAGGGCATCGCCAAGGCATGCTTGGTGAAGGACACGGACCCTTCGACCGCTGCCGACTTCAACATGAGTTGAACTCTTAGCGGGACCATTGCACACATAATAATATTCCTACACTCGACTCGTGTGGTTGTGGCCCGGTGAGCGATCCTGCTGTAATCACAGAGCACTCGGCTAAGTACGCAAATCAGAATCTCCTTCGATCATTTCCTATCTTGGAACATCCTCTCCACCGAAGTGGTTGGATTCCCCCAGTCGCGAATCAGCAATACTCACATCTTGCTCTCGCCAGGAGTGTAAGACCTAATCGAGGCATAATTGTAGTCCAATCGATTGTAAGGTGAGACTACCGACTGCCAGTCTGCTAGCTTGCTCTTCGCATGAACGCCCTCGCCACCAGATCCCGACTTGCCATCACTCGCCGCCCTCCACCACTCTTCCGATCGTACGTCCGCGCAATGGCCACCACTACCCCAGACCAACCCCCTCGCAAGCTCAAAATCCTCATGCTCCACGGCTACACCCAGTCCGGCCCCCTCTTCCACCTCAAAACTAAAGCCCTCGAAAAGAACCTGCACAAAGCCTTTCCCGCCTCGCCCTCCCCAGGCCACCTCCCTTCACACCCTGGGGGCTGCGAATTGCACTATCCCACAGCACCGATACGGCTCTCAGCGACCGATATTCCTGGCTACGACGTTGACGGCGCTTCCTCTGCTGATTCTGGAGAAATCGATTCGTTCGGCTGGTGGCGACGGAAGGGCGACGCTGAGCCGTATACGTACGCTGGAATCGAGCTGGGTCTGGCGACTGTTGCTGAAGCTCTGCAGAAAGATGGGCCGTTTGATGGTGTGATTGGCTTCTCGCAAGGCGGTGCGTTGGCTGGCATGCTCGCATCGCTGCTTGAGCCTTCTCGTCGTCAGGCTTTCGAGTCTGCACAATCAGCCGGTGGCATTCGTTACCCTGACAGCTTTACGCAAGACTCGGGATTCATAGAGTCCGTTGTTCATCCGCAGCTAGCATTCGCAGTCAGCTACTCTGGTTTTGCAGCAAGCACGAATCCGCTTTATGCAGCTTTCTACGAGCCGAAGATCGAGACGCCTATGTTACACTTCCTCGGGAGTGTCGATACGGTGGTGGAGGAGAAGCGGAGTCTGCGGTTAGTGGAGGCTTGTAAGGACGGGCAAGGCGTTGAAGGCGGATCTAGTAGGGTAGTGTATCATCCCGGTGGCCACTTCTTGCCGAGTAGTCAGAAGGCCTATGTGGCTGCACTCGTGGGATTCATCAGAGAGGTAGTCGGGAAGCAAGGTGCTGAGAAGACAGAAAAGAAGGACGAGGGAGTGGAGGACATGGACGTGCCATTCTGACTGCATGGCGAACAGGGTGTAGCGAAGCCTAGACTATGATATCGTAGATAGATAGATGGATACACGTGCTAGAAGAACGCTGTACAGACTACACTATGCTATGCGCTTATATGCCAACTTGATATGGTAGCCCATTAGATCCATCCTGGTACGACTTTCTTGATATACCTCATGAACTTGAAGAAGCCCACAGCATACTCCACATTACCGTGCGGATCTGTCACTCGCTCAGGGAACGCAATGCCTGCACCAAATAATCCAGGCACCTTGCTTTCACTGTTCGAGTCATAATTAAATCCACCACTCGAATGATCGTACTTCGGCTCAATGCTCCTCCCACTACTGGTCGTCAAACTTGGTATCGGATCGCGACTATACCCAATAGCCTGCACGTAGTACTCCACCCCTTGCATCTCACGTTCGAAGACCTCCTTCTCGGTCCCGCTAGGATATTGGATCTTCGTCACGTACTTGGCAACATCTGAGTCAGGCATGGTCTCTGGCTCGAGATTTTGCTTCGCCCAAGTGGCAGCTTCGCCTTTCAGACCGGTGTTGTCACGCAGGATCCAGCCGTCCATGAACTCTGCGTAGCGTAAGGGGTGACGTGTGAACCATTTGATGCGGAGATTGGGCTTGGTTGTTGAGGCGAGGTTGTAGAGGTTTCTGAGGACGAGGATCGCGGGGTGGGAGGCGCCTATTACGGCTACTGTGAGGCTGTCCATAGGCGAAAGGGTTGTGGCCAGTAGCGTTGGCGAGAGCGCGCAGTCGAGATCAAGGGTATAGATGCCGGGGATGTCGACTGGTAGAGGGCTGTTGTTGGGCGAGGAGCCAGTGCAAAGGACCATACGTCTCGCCGAGACAGTACTTGATTGTCCGCTCGACTTGGCAGAGTCGCGAAGTGTGACGTTCCATTGCTGGGTTGACTCGTCAAGAATAGCCGCTTCGACTTAGCCCGGCTGTGCGACCACGCCCGGCGTGCGTCGAAGTCCTTCCGTGAGTATCAAGCACATGTCTGCTGCATGACTGAGGTCGCATCCCTTCCCTTGGTCTAGAATTCGCAGGCCTTGTAGCTTGTCAGGTTTGCCATTGACTGCCACGCCATCACTCTCGCTGGGCTCGTCCCATCGTGATCGTGAGGGTGTACTGCTGACTATCCGCCGGAAAGGTGCCAAAGCTGTCGCGAAGTCGACGAACAAGCCGACCTTAGTATTGCTGGGTACTTCTCGGTACGCGTAGTTGATTCTGCCGCCCGAGAAGCTTTTGTCGACCCAGAGCATGGGCGAGAGTTTCTGCTCCAGCAGGTTACCGACTACAGTAATGCCGGCTGGTCCTGATCCAACGACAACAGCCTCGTACGTCTGCGTAGGACTGTCCATGACCGATGCTTGCCGTACGATACTCGATCGGTGGAGTCGACGAACACTCAATTCTTTCGATGTCGTCCTGCCGAAACCCCAGAGTTTCATACATCTCGTCGCAGACATAGCAAACGCACGTCTCGACACGCCAGCAAATAACATTTCTTCGCGCATCGTGCTCTGCTGCAGCTGCCACGAGCCATTCTCGAGTGTATTGAGAACGCCAGCGCGTCCTGCAGCGCGTGTGCTGATCGGTGGCATGGGTCCGCACGAGTATCGAACGACAGCGAAGACAGGAGGTGCTTGTTCTGCAGGATAGCTCGTAGGGTGTTGTCCAATGCGAGACACGCGGTCTCCCGCAAGCAGCAGGTAGTCGTTATAGGATCAGACGCGATGATTGAGCCTTCAGCGGGCGACAGTCGTCGTAAAGGTGCAGTTCACAGACAGAATCAGAGTCCAGTGCGGTTCGAAACAGGTGGTGTTGGTTTGTTTAATACCTTATGTATGTTGCAGCGTCCGGATGAAGTTCTCGCGGAAGATCTGGAGATGGGCTTCCAGCACTCCGAAGTCGCAGCCCGCCCTTGCGCTCGTGGTGAGATAGATGACAGCGACGCTTACGCGATATAGTCGACAGGTATGAGAGAGACTCGTGTCAGACGAAGATATATATTGAACGCGTGGCTGAAATGTTGTTGAAGAGTCTTGCCATCAAGTGTCGATGTCGACATCTTGCGCCAAGCCATGGTGGCGAGACTTCGACGTGCACAGCGTCGGTAATATATTTTCTCCTGCAAATTGCATCAAATGCCTTGAGGTGAGCTTTGGACGGCGATATAAAAGCTGCTTCAACAGACTTGGAAAGGCCTGTTGGCACTACACTAGCCGCAAGGATGGTTATCAACAGTCGCCACCATCGAAAACGCAGTCAAGCTGCTCTTTGGAGACAACGATCATCGCAGCTACATCCCACAGGTGCAAAGAATGTCATTCCCACA
>JAVRRP010000451.1:0-18212 GCA_036872775.1 Oleoguttula sp. CCFEE 5521 | reverse complement strand
ATGCGCTCAAGCGACCCATTGGCCCCAGCACACGACAAATCTCCGTTCCTGGCATCGCCGTCTAGCTACTGTCTGTTATGATTGTGGATGCATTGCTGTCGCGTGCCAACATGAAGGCTCGTCCTGACAGTGACCGCGCGTACGATCGTCTTGGCACCGTAGAACAACAAGACCCCCAAGAAGCACATGGCTGCCGATTACCCGGGGGCTAAGTTTGGTCTTTGAGCATTCTTTTCTCGTCAGCCTTCCTTGACCGGGGCTGATGCCGCGAAGGGCTCCGCAGGATTTAGATCTTGCCGATGAGACCCGGCGAACTCTCTTGGGACTTGGCTTTTCCCGACGCTACAGAGTGTGCATGGAGGCACTTTGACCAACACTCCACTACTGGTCTGCAGCTCACGGATCTGTTGTGAGCGAGGAGTTCGGCGTGGCATTCCTGGAGACAACTTCTGGAATTACAATGGCTGAGACAGAGGACGGCGCTTACGTATAACCGACTCATCACAGCGAAGGACCAGGCTGTAACGATTGCGGCCTGAGGCGTGAAGCCTGCTGTTCCTGTGCTGCACCGCTCGATACCTGCACTTCTGGTGCTTTTAGAGAAGGACACCGATCATGGAGCCTCGGAAAGACTATGACGGCCCATCGCTGTCGACGAACAGCAGTAATGCACCACCAATGGACCACGAAAAGCCCTCAAAGGGGTTCCTCTCCTCACTGTTCTCGAAAATGCCCGGCCGATCGAACGAATCCACGACATTACGACCCTACGACAAGTCTCAGGATTACCTGCTCGGCGTGCGAGGTTGCCTAGTCCCTATGGCATTCCTCTGGACGTTCCTCCAAACCTTCGTCCCAGCCGCTGTCAAAGCCTCCGCAAACACCACAGGCGAAACCTGGGAGCTTGCCCTTCGAAAGTCCCTCTCAGTGCTCTTCTGGAACGACACCCTAATCTACGGCTCCATCGTCTTCCTCTCCGCTCGCACCATATGCGTACCCTTCCTGCTAGACCCTACGAAAGCCACGCTCGCAGGCAGCGTCTTCCGCCGAGGCTTCAGTCTGTGGCTGCCCGTAGCAGCAACACTGATAATCGTGTACGGAGTCTTCACGCACGCGATGGGAGGAAACCAATACCTGGTTGACTTCGCCGCGTTGACAGGCAACACTTCAATGATCACAGGGCTCTACATCATCCCTTCCAGCCTCGCGAATTTCAACGCCATCTTCATGACTTTCTGGATTACCTACGGCTTCCAGACTCAGGCGGGGAGCTGGGCTTTCCCGACGCAGATGCTCTGGATCATTAGCGTGGTGTTCCAGCAGAGCTACACGGTCTTCATGTCTATGACTATTATACCCTACACACGCCAGCGATGGCGGGTCTATGGAGCCTTTGCCTTTATCGCGACGGCGTGGTGGGTGTATTCATGGGCGTGGTATAGCATCACTGGTCTCCTCATAGCAGATGCCGTGATGAACATGGGCATGCGACCAGGGCAGACTGGGACATCGTTCTCCGTGGGCAAGCTGCGCGTACCGTTCTGGAGCCTGGGGGTGCTATTTATGGCTGCGGGCTTTGCAATGCAATTCGTTTGGGTAGCCGTGCGACCAGACTTAATGAACGAGGAGCTGTACTACCACACAGGCATCTACCTAACAGGTGGTATACAGTACGGCATCGATGTGTCCACAGCACAGATACGTGCAGATTGCTACCTGATCATCACGGGGTTCTGGCTGATCCTCGAGACTTCGTCGATCTTGCAAGCGATATTCCGGAACAAATTCTTCGTCCTGCTTGGTCGACGATCACTGAGTACATCTTCCCTTCTCCTCTTCAATCTGATTTACCCGCTGACACCTACTGCTAGGCTACTTCCTAACCCAAAGCATCATAATCTACACCCTCGGCATCAAGCTCGCGACAAATACCATGAACGGCGACGTCTCCAAGCTTCCGCGGGCTAGAGGTATAGCGTTCGTGGCATCACTGTTGGTCAGCATTGCAGCTGCGGAGGCAATGTACTGGGTCGTCGAGCGGCCATCAAGATGGCTCGGTCGGAAAGCATGGGATTGGATTAGAGAGTGAAGGGTAACACTTGCATGACATGCCGCGCATCACCACGCAGGCCGGCGTTCGACGGAGTTACAGGGAAGCATTACGTTTGAAGGTGTACAATAGATGCACAAGTTACATAGCGTAAAACTCACAAGTGAGCATTTGTGGATCTAGATCGCGTCTTGCTGTCTGCCTCACAGTTGCCGCCTTGCCTCCTCACCATCCTATCTCCGTAACCTCTCCTCTCCCCTACGGCTACCTCTCCACTCACAACCCCCTAACCCTCGGTCCCTTCCCTACCGCACCTCCAAACGCATGCTTCAGCCTACTCCCTGCCCTTCGTTATGCTGGGTTGGATCTATATGGGGATCTGGCATATGCGCCGCAACTCTAGCCCGCTCCGGATGCCAGATCCCCATATAGATCCAACCCAGCATAACGATCGCCGCTATCAACACGAAAACCGCAAAGAAACCCCAGTAGAAGAGCCGATAGCACGCTTTGATCTGCGCCTTATCGGCTGCGGAGAGGGACTCGTAGGGATGGGGTTCGGCGTTGGGAAGAATGCGCAGACGGAGATGTTCTGGGGCGTGGCTGGGTTGGGATTCGAGATCGATGGTTTGCCAGTTTTTAAGTGGTTCTGTGGAAGCGGACGTGGATCGCTTTGGTGCAGCGTTGGTAATTGGGAGGGCGGGTGTTCCGTTGGCCATGTTCTCGGATTTGCTGTCGAGAGTCGAGAGGTATGATCCTGAGCTTCTGAGACGCTATGCGAAGATGGCATAGAAGAGGGAGAGACATGATGGACAGGAAATTAAGGTGATGGTAACACTGTTGGGTAGAAATGCATCTCCGAGGTCAGCGGAATGGTGGTCAGCAGATCAAGGACACATAATTAGGAGGTGTCGTGGCGTCGCTGTCCTCAATGCCCATACAGCGACTCGGGCAGGTATTGTGAGGCCTGCCCAGATGGCGTGGGCTTGTCACGCATCGCGTTCGCTGTTGCTTGAGCCCGCGAGCAGCACTCGTCTATGTGAGCATGGGCATGGCCGGGTGCACACCACTTCGACCAGGTGGCAAAGCGAGTCCAGACATAGTCAGTGTATCGAGCAGCATCATGGTCAAAGGATGGAAGGTCAGATCTAATAGAAGTGCTGTGAGTGGTCATTTGCCGATATCGGTGGACAACGCCGAGTCATTCAAATTTCTGGACGCGAGGCGTCTTGGAAATGGTCACCCCGTTGACAGGGCATTGCAGATTCGCACAGAGCCATTGATGTCCACAATGCTCACAGCAAAGCAGTCACGGGCTGTTCTGTCGCCTAGGCGAGCGAGCAGCCTTTTTGCGCTGCCCAGCGCCTTACGAGTGGCCATCTACAACAATGCCCGCGGCTTCGCGACTCCGGCATCACAACCCGCAACTCCCACAGCATCCTCTCTTGAGAGCAGAACACCACCCTACACGAAGCTTCTCCGTAATCTCCACGATGTGCGGAAGCTCCTTTCTTCGCGATCGCTCACCCTAGCCGAGAAGATCCTCTACAGCCATCTCGGCGAAAATGCCGAAGAGAGCTTGCTTCAGGGCACGAGTAATGGCCGTGATGTACGAGGCAAGGCCACTCTCAAGCTGCTTGTCGATCGCGTGGCCATGCAAGATGCCTCCGCTCAGATGGCCCTACTTCAGTTCATGACTTGCCGGCTGTCTTCCACAGCAGTACCTAGTAGCATCCACTGCGATCACATGATCGTCGGTGAGCGAGGTGCGGACCTTGATCTCCCGAATAGTATAGAGGGGAACAAGGAGGTGTATGACTTCCTGGAGAGCGCGAGCAAGAAGTATGGCATTGAGTTCTGGCCGCCTGGCGCGGGCATCATTCATCAGACTGTGCTGGAGAACTACTCAGCGCCGGGATTGATGATGTTGGGGACTGATTCGCATACACCAAATGCTGGTGGGCTTGGCGCGATTGCGATCGGTGTAGGTGGAGCAGATGCCGTTGATGCTATGGTGGGTGCAGCATGGGAGCTCAAGGCGCCGAAGATTCTTGGGGTGAAGCTGGAGGGTCAGCTGAGTGGGTGGGCAAGTCCCAAGGACATCATCATGAGCTTGGCTGGTCAGCTCACGGTGAGGGGAGGGACTGGGTATATCATTGAGTACTTTGGCGAGGGCGTCAAGAGTCTGTCAAGCACAGGCATGGCTACCGTGTGCAACATGGGTGCAGAAGTAGGTGCTACGACCAGCATATTCCCCTACACGCCCAGCTCGCACGATCCATACCTACACGCCACACATCGAGGTGCGATCGCAACGCAAGCCAATGCGATCTGGCACTCCCCCGGTGCGCATAATCTTCTACGACCAGACGATGGCGCAGAGTACGATCAAGTAATCGTAATGGACCTTACAAAGCTCGAACCGCATATCAATGGTCCTTTCACCCCAGACCTCTCGACACCTCTCTCACTCTTCAAAGATGCAGTGAAAGCCAATTCCTGGCCCGAGACTTTCGGCGCCGGTCTCATTGGTAGCTGCACAAACTCCTCCTACGAAGACATGACAAGATCAGGGTCCCTCGTCAAGCAAGCCAAAGCAGCAGGACTGCAACCGCGCGCCGACTTCTTCGTAACGCCGGGCAGCGAGCAGATCCGGGCAACCGTAGATCGCGACGGAATCCTGTCCTCATTCGAAGACTCTGGCAGCATCGTCCTCGCAAATGCATGTGGACCTTGCATCGGGCAATGGTCACGCACAGACGAGGTCAAGAAGGGCGAGTCCAACGCCATCTTCAGCTCGTATAATCGCAATTTTCCCGGCCGCAATGATGGTAATCGCAAGACGATGAACTTTCTTGCTTCGCCTGAGCTGGTGACAGCCATGTCCTACGCTGGTTCTACGACCTTCAACCCTCTGACTGACACCCTGCCGACACCATCCGGTACGCCCTTTCGGTTCCAACCTCCTGTTGGGCAGGACTTGCCATCTCTCGGTTTCGCCTCCGGAAACCCTGTCTTCGCTCCGTCTGCCGCTGCTCCTGACGCTTCCGCACCGGTAGTGGTCAGCCCAACTTCCTCACGCCTGGCGCTCCTCGAGCCCTTTGACCCCTGGCCTACGTCAGCATCTGGCACACCCGCAGATCTCACGTCTCAGCGCGTGCTGGTCAAAGTCAAGGGACAGTGCACGACAGACACCATCTCTGCCGCTGGCCCATGGCTGAAGTACAAAGGACATCTCCCCAACATCTCCGAGAACACTCTCATCGGTGCGGTCAACGCTGACACAGGCAATACTAACGAGGCTCTTGATCTCGATGGCTCGAGCCACACGATCCCAGAGCTGGCTAAGAAGTGGAAGGCTGATGGGCAGGGCTGGATCGTCGTGGCTGAGGGCAACTACGGCGAGGGTTCTGCGCGTGAGCACGCCGCCTTGCAGCCAAGGTATTTGGGCTGCAGAGTCATCGTTACGAAATCCTTTGCGCGGATCCATGAGACGAATCTGAAGAAGCAAGGTGTTGTGCCACTTACGTTCGCGAATGAGAGCGACTATGATCTTGTCAACGGTGGGAACGAAGTGAGTACTGAGGGCTTGGGCGAGGTGCTAGCGAAAGGCATGAAAGGCGAGGACGTCAGCAATATGAAGATCGGTCTACTTGTTAAGAAGAAGGATGGCGGAGAGGTGAAGAGGATTGAACTCAAGCACCAGCTTAGTCGAGACCAGTGTGGGTTCATACTCAAGGGGAGCGCGCTGAACTTGTTGGCTACCAGGGGACAGGGTGCATGAGGAAGACTTGGGTATCGCTGATAAGTAGATCCGCTCGATAGTGGGTTGTTTCGACGGGCTACAAAACGCCTCTCGCAAGGATATGGGCAAACGCCGCTGTCTCTGAAGCCGGCCAAGATCGCTACCTGAACAAGAGAGAATTGCCACCCGTTACCGGGAACGAAGGAATTACTCGATCCGGGGATTTTGAACCAGGTGAGCCTCACGGGGAGATTGAATGCTCACACTTGCGCAAGACGTGGACGGGATGGAGCGTCACGGTAGAGGCTGCAATGGAGCAAAGCACAGATATGGCGAAAAGCTGCATCATACTCAGATACCCTGACTGTCGTTTACCTTCACTTTCTATGGCCCTCAGTGGTCGATCTCTTCACTGCCGCGCACCGCCACTCCTCATAATGTCATAGCAGTTTGATTCCCACTCACTGTCACCTTCACTCTCCATCGCCCTCACTGGTCGTCTCTAGCATCCGCTGTCCCTTTCGTTGTGCCCTTCGGCGAGATCATCGCCCCGTCATACGACACTTCAACGAACCGATTGAATCCAATTTTCAGACCGCCAGATCCGTCACTCCTGGCCTTATAAGTCTCCTCTCCGATCCAGACAGCAATGTCCTCGCAGTCTCCCACAATCTCCAACTTGCGGAATGCGAGCAAACTGATCAAGCTGTCGCAGAGCTCGCGTAGACCCTCGTATTAACGTGGGTAATTGTGCTTCATCTTACTATTCTGTCTGTAATGCACCCAGTGCAGTTTGTCTAATCGAACCGTAAGTGTCTGGAGGCTTGTGGCAAGGGCGAGACAGCGGAAAGCGTGCTTCGCCGCCGCTTTGCCTCCGGACTGGTAGTCGACTGAGAGAGCGCGCAAAGAGGTGATGGGTGGGCTGAAGGAGACTGCTGGACGATTGTTGGTAGCAGCTTGAAATAGTACAGCCTTTGCCTGTTTGCGCAGAAATTTGTCCAACGCTGTAACGCTGCCGAACACGAAGTGGTTGGCGTGGAAGAGGGACTTAGCCTCGTCATAGATCTGCTTGTTGACACATATAAGAGCGGTGAAGATATCGTAGTAGCCCAGGATCCCGTAGGCACGACTCTCGGGGTCCCAGTGCTGTTTGGTTGTTATAGTGAAATGGTCTGGGGTCGAGGTCTGAGGGAGTGGGCTCATCGCGATCTTGTAGACGTGGCCTTGGACGCCCATACGGGACTTCGTGAAGTAGATTCCTGTGCTTGGATGGGTGAGGACGTGCTTATAGATGATGGTGCGCAGCTCGACGGGTATGCGTAGGAAGTGCGGCGTTGCTGCGGGCGCTGCCAGTGGGATGTCGTCCGCATTTAAAGAGTCGGGAATATGAGAGTCACCAGTAGGCTTAGTCTGGAGTGTAGGTACTTCACACTTACTCGGCTTTGTTTCCTGTTGGAGTAGATCTTCGCGGAACTTGATGCGAAGGTATTCAGCCGCTTTGGCATAGTCGACGCTGTAGCTGTATTGGGTTGACCGTCCATATCCAAACGGAGTCGATGGCAAGGTACCGTCGCAGTGCTGAACAACAGGAAGGTCGACATCACGCAACGCCTCCGTCCACCGCTGACCGAGACATAGGCCCTCAGACCTCTTGGCTTGGGCCGAATGCGCCTGCTCATGGCGATACCATTTCAGCTTCCACATACGCTCCAGGATGGTAGGCATGCTGAGAACAGGTGATGTATCACGCTTCTGTCCATCGACATGACGCTCCATGTAGAGCATCACAACGATCCAGCAGCCACGTGAGACAGGCGGCTCTCGCGTGAAGTTCAGATACTTGCGAACGATGCGTCTCAATGCGTAGTAGAGTTGGTCACGCACACCAAGCGTATCGCCAATCTCTCCGTCCAGCTCGTCGACTCGGACCATAAGCTGTTTCTGTTGGCGCTTCAGGTCTTCCCTCTTCGCTTCTAAGTCCATATCAATGCTTCTGTATGACACATGTCTAAGTCAGCACAACTCGCGTCCTTCTCATGTTCGCTCAAAACGCGTTGTGTTCACACATACTCTAGCTGCGCTATTGAGGATCGCTCCGATGTTGGACCCATTGGCTTCTGCGATCTGTCGACATGCAAAAGTGACATGTAGAGTGGCGAGTGACAAGCTTATGAGAATAATGGCATACGACGAGCTTCACGGCTAACTAGCATTCGCCGGAGTCCACCTGAAGTGACTTCCTTGTGCGCAAGCCACGGCAAGAAGCCCAATGTCATGGCAATGCATTGGCGTGGCGAAAGCTTGGGAGCCGTCCAGCTTCCAATGCGCTCCAAAGTCTTCTCAGGAAGGCGAAGCTCGAGTGACGGACGATCCACTGTACCAGAAGGTGCCCAAGCTGGTTGAGAAATCTTCATTGTCAGTATTAGGATGAACAAGAAGAGATGCGCTTCTCTTTGATGCTCAATATTGCCGAAGGAGAACTTTCCCAACAACAAGAGGGCTGTTTCGGCCTCTCCTCGAATTTGGAATGTTGATTAAGCTGTGATCATCTTATCTGTGGCAGCGGAGAGCTATGCTGCTGTATACATGAAAGCTCCGTGTGTCAATCGGAGACAGCGATGACCAGTCTTTCCTGCCATAGCTGATTGGGAGCCAAAGCCACTAAGAGTCATCTTGTGACTCTTGTCTGAGCTTCTCGCGCTTTGTTAATCTGAAATCCTGGCGGGTGATGTCTGATACACAGAGAGACGAGCGAGTGTCCAAAACAAGCATCGTCATCGCAGAGTACACGGACATAGCTGTGAGGGATTCAGTCGACTACGACTCGCAGCCGTGATCTGGCTGACGATCTCATGAAGGTCCACGCACGAGAACACAAGGACTGTAGGTGTTGCTTTCAGGCGTTGGGCGTGGTTCAATTTGCTTATCAGTCGTGGACGCGGATCAACAGCCATCATTGCCTGCAGACGTGAAGTATGATTTCTCCAGTAGCCCGAAGTCAACGGGCCTAGTCATGTTCCGCGCGAGCTAGCCTTGGCCACCGAAGCTGTGTATCGAACCTGACGATGTCATAATATGTGCTGGCCGACGTTACAACAGAGCCGCCAATGTTATACATCCGGCAACGAATGGCAGTGCAGCTCTCAAAGACTGCCTCAACTGCCAGCTTCGGATGAGGTCGTCGAGTCTCTTCTGGTCCCTCGCATCCAGCATCTGCTCACCAGGACTTAAGAAGTGCTTATCCATCGCAGCTACCTGGTCATTTATCGGGAAGATGAAAAGCGTCTCATACCAAGCTACCTGGAACACCGTAGCTGTGGCGGCCATGTACCAACTTGCCCTCGAAACTATCGCAGGATCGGGATGCAGGTAGCTTAGGATACCCATGAGCGATGTCAGGAGAGCGAAAGCCTGACTTGCAGGCTGCAGAAACACACCGCCGCGGCGAAAGGTCTCCTTGAATTGGTTGATCTTGCTACGCGACGTGTTCGATGGTAGCAGGATGATCGGCATCACCCATAGCGACAGGCACGACGCGAGCCCTGTCAAACGTGGTCAGCGAACTAGCTCTGCATTCAAACTAAAGTCAGCATTACCACCGAGGAAGATCAGCCCTATCGGCAGTGCGACTCGAAGGACCGACACGGAGACATCCAGAGTACGATGCATTGCTGTGTATTAGTCGCCGGTCGTGGGCAACAACGCGCTGCACGATGTACCTTGCCTGCGTCCCTGGGTAAGATATAAAGAAGTCGTCGTCCGACTCGGATGAAGCGAGGTAATGCCAAGACCACCTCACGACATCATCCTCTTGCGGATCATCGACTTCAACGAACGACGAAACACCCATGTGTACCAACGTCCGGATCCATCAATGCGAAAGGTCCCGTCAGACGAGCCTCAGGCCAACGAGAAACCTCGATCACCGCGATCCACCCTCAGCTTGCCCCGCCAAACGACCCCCACTGCCATGCTCTGCCAAGCGTGACAGCGTCGAAGTCTGTCCCCGCGGCGCTAGTCGGATAGTATCAACGAACCACGAGGCCGCCGTTGACATCACTCGCGTCAGCCCACTCGCGCACGCCGTGCGCCCATGCCACGCGAGCAGACGATACACTTTTCGCGACATCGACCCTGCGCCGTCGCTTCGGCGTCGTCTAGACCTTCGAGCCACACGAGAGCGTCGAACGGCCGCTTGTATGGTATCGCTGACTCTCTCCAGCACGCCACGCAGTCTTAGTTTCTTGGTGCCATGGAGTCTTGGGTGTGAACAGTCAGCCACTGTACACACGAGGACGCACGAGCAACCTCGCTAAGCGGTTGAAGCTGCAGACACACTGCATGAGGATCGACGTCAATCAACGCGAGGCTGACTGCGACTGCTCGTCAAGCTCGAAGCTGCACGGCTTGGCCACGATCGGCGCCGGGGTTCTCGATGGTAATTGCTGCCAGTGCATGGGACTTGCATGAATAAGGCTGACCTTGTCTGCTTCGAGTTTGGAGGCGTCTTCCGAATGCTTGGATGATGCTAGATTTGGAAGGCCATCCGTGTCGTATATATCCTTTGGTGGTGGCATCAGGTGAGTGCGTGCCTGTTTCTCGGGACTTTCTTTGTGTTACCAGACAAGATAGGCACGGAGACCATGTCCGTGATGGAAGAGGTTTATGAGTCGCCCACAGACTCGGTCATGGACGGCTCGAGCCCAAGTGATGGTGTGGTGAAGCCATTGGTGTTTGTCAACGTCACTTATCCGGGACAAAAGCAAGTCCGCTCCACGAAGAAGCCTAGTCGACTTCGAGTGCTGCATGATGAGACACTTGTGTACCATGCGACCTGGAACCCTAGTCTCAAGTTCCAACACTACGATCCGCATGTCAAGCACAAGAGATCGAGTCCAAAGTGCAACGGCGAATCACCACCATCGGATCGGCGACATAGCCTACCTACAGCAATACTCCACTCAACGAGAAGATCACTCGAGGACAGCCGACCAAAGGTGCACTCCGGTTCACGAGCGGCATCACGACGACAATCAGTGCAGTATCCTTCGACCAGCCCGGCCAAGAGTGCACTCTGTAGGTATGCTACGATTGCACCGATATACCAGAGTCCACCCACACTTCAACCCGCATACGAGGGTCGGCGATCACTAGACTCCTCACTCATTGCACCGTTCACCACACCACATTCCGAGACGAGTCGCCGGGGTTCACTGCCCCTGAGGTCACCGACTCGTCCACCTCCGCGGCCTGCTGCGAAGAAGCTACCCTCGAAGGACCCAGCAAAGGCTCTTGTCAACCTGGTGAAGCTGATAGCAATAGACATCTCAAACGTTCTTGTAAGCTACTCAAGCTAACAATGACATCGATCTACCACTGACAAGACTTCGACAGTGCTACTACCACCACCTCCTCGGTCTCAGCACCACAGACCCTTCACTTGAACCAGACCTGACCCGCAAATGGCTGTCACCTCTCATCCTCTCATCACCCACTCTACTCGCCTCAATCACACTCCTGACACAGACTCACCTGCTCTCCCTTCGATCTCGGCCTACCACTAGCCCAGCTCTCCTCGCCACCCGAGGTGCCGTACTACAAGACATGCTCTCCCAGCTATCAGCACAGTCCTCGGAAGGTGTGAGTGACGGCCTCATGCTTAGCTGTGTTGTTATGGCGGCTTACGAGAGGTTCTACGGCGAAGAAGGCTGTGTTGAGGTGCACCATGTGGGACTGAAGGGGATCTTGGGCATGAGGGGAGGTGTGTTAGAGAAAACGGGCACGGAGAGACTGGTAGGGACGCTCGGGGTGGAAGCCCTAGTGGGGGTCAAGGGAGGGGGCACGGGAGTGACTTGACTAGGGTGCAATGTAGGAAACGATACTACGAGCAATGTCGCCATCATGGGGCCTAGTCCATCATTCCGATTTGGAGCTCCTAATGCTGACTTCTACATCGTATGTCTGGAGTCGTGAGTCGCCCTACCACGAGTCGGCTACTACAGGTACGCGAACATGTGACAATTGTCCCTTCATCATGCGCACGTGTTTCTTCCTCGCAAGCGGTGAACGAAGATGTGGCGTACGTGTCCGATCGATGTGGCGTTTCGTCATCGCGTCCCTCGATCAGATTCAAGGAAATTGCTGCGCGCGTGCGCGAAGCGCGTGTGCTGATGATGACACGGCCACAGCCTGCAGTAGTGTCTGTTGCAGTGTTGACCAGTATGTTGTATGCTCTGCACTGCTGTCAACGATTATGCAAGACACATTATTTGTCTGGTAGCAGGCAAGAACCATGCTCCCGGGATGCCGCCAAACCCAGAGCCCCGACGTTCCGCCACATCCCGACTGTCACATGTCAGAGGCATATCAGATGCTCATGACGAAAACGGTGATGCTGGTGGTACCACCACAGCGGCGTCGAGCAGCACACCGCCAATACCTATCAACACTGCGGTAGACAGACTCGCTCTCTTCGATGCCGGCGACATCGTCGACAGTCCTATCATCGAGGACCTGGGAACACAATCATTCTTGCATCAGGCAGAAGCGGCTACTTGGCCTGGGATCTTACTCCGCGCGAGGGAGAGCTATAGAAGTGGGGATGAGCAACGCATGAGCATCAATCCGGGGCATAGTGTCGCCGAGAGTTTGAGATTGGGGAATTCGTCGCGCACTTCACTGGCAGCTTATACCGAGGAGAGCTCTGGGGTGGATGTGAGAGGAACGAGGTCAAGAGCGCAGACCGGGGAGAGTCTGCTATCGCTGCAGCCGAGTCTCCTGTCAGGACCGCCAATTATGGACGGAGCACTCCCGGAAAATGATGGCATGCAGAGCCTGCGGCAGCAATTGCTGCAAATTAAGCAACTGGCGCTATCGACAGAAGAAAAGGCGAAGCGGATGCATGAGCTTATGACTTCGGACTACTCGAAACACAGAGCGCTTCACTCGTCATCTGCTCCTCCAGGGCAGAAATCTCCACCCGCGCAGTTTGAGGGCAGTGTCTTGAGCGATTTAGCGCCACCTATTGATCCTAAGAATCCCTACAACCTACGAGATGCCGACTTCGAATTGACCTTTAGCCCCACAAAGCATCGTCGGACGGAGACGAACGGTGACTCCTCAATTGACAATATCGAGGACGACGATCTTCCGGTCCTTGGCTGTGCTCACTACACCCGCAACGTCAAGGTGCAGTGCTTCGATTGTCATCGCTGGTACTCTTGCCGGCACTGTCATGATGCCGCGCCCGATCTCCCATTTCCACACGCACTCCAGCGCAAGAGGACACAGAATATGCTGTGCATGCTATGTCACACCCCGCAGCCTGCTGGGGAAGTCTGTGTGACTTGTGGGGAGTACGCAGCATGGTACTACTGCGACAAATGCAAGCTGTGGGATAACGACAGCAACAAGCGCATCTACCACTGTGATGATTGTGGACTTTGCCGACTAGGCGAGGGCTTGGGCAAAGATTTCGTGCATTGTAGGCGCTGCAACGTGTGCATCTCTATCTCCACTTCAGCATCTCACCCGTGTGTCGAAAGAGCCACAGATTCAGACTGCCCGCTATGCTTGCTGTACCTGTTTGAGTCGCAGACTCCGGTCGTCAGTCTACCCTGCGGCCACTACATGCACGGCACTTGCTACAAAGACCTTATGGCAGTCACGTACAAGTGTCCGGTGTGTAGCAAAAGCGCAGTGAACATGGAGCTGTCTTGGCGAAAGCTGGACGATGAGATCGCCATGCAGCCGATGCCTGAAGAAGACGACGAGCTTGAGGGTATCTTGCCACTCCTTGAAGGCGCTGAGGCCATCGATCCTGCTGCTATGGACATGGAGACTGATGCTGAGGGCACAGCCAACGCACCAACGCTCCGCCGTCCCCGTCAAGCCTGGATTAGCTGCAATGACTGCAATGCTCGCTGCTGGACACCATTCCACTGGCTAGGTCTGAAGTGCACTTACTGCGGCGGCTACAACACAAATCAGATCCCACCTTCTTCTAGACGCGAGACTGAAGCTGAACGTCTTATTCGGCAACAACAATCCCAACCTCACCGCCACGACTTCACCGGCAACTCTGTGATGCGAGAACGCGGCATTGGCATCGAGGTCACAGACCCTGCGGCCATAGCGCCTGAGTCCACGCTTGTCGTTCCTGCATCTCCAGCCTCCCTGTCCCCATCATCAGCTGCCTACTCACCAGGCTCCCCCGGCTCGCCACCACACTCTCCTCGGCGATACTTTGTTCGCGACGAAGACCTCGAACCCCGTCGTCGCTCTTTCACGCCCTCGACAGGGCGTTTCCCGACGCCGTCACTGCCAGCTTGGGACTCACTTCCTCGCATGCCCGACCTTCCGCGTCTGCCAGACCTACCTCAACTTCCCCGATTGCCCGAGATGGCTCTACCTCGTATGAGCATGCCTGATCTACCGCGCTTCCCTGATATGCCACAGCTCGAACTCCCTCGCTTCCCGGATATGCCACAGCTTGAGCTACCGCGCTTCAGAGCCATGGACATGGTACAGATGCTATCCCGATCACTTTCCCCTATGCGATCCTATATGGAAGGATTAGACGTCCGAGAGAGGGAGCGAGTCGAGAGGCACTTCAGGCGAGCCGGTCTGGGACGACGAAGTTTCAGTGAGGGACCTGGGGTAGATGGTGCGGGCGAAGATGGCAGAGGGAAGAAAGCAAGGCACGAGAGGGGGGAGTTTTGGGGTAGTGCGGTGCTGAGCTCGGGGGAGGAGAGCAGTGATGATGATGACGACGTTGGAGAGCTTGACCTGGAAGACGGAGATAGTAGTGGAAGCGGGAGCGACGACGGTACCGGAAGTGCGGATGAGGACGAGGACATGGAAATTGACGACGAGGAGGGTGGGGTGAAGATTGCTCCTGCGGTCATTGGGGTAGGGGATGTGAGTATGCTCGACGATCAGCATGATGTTGACAGCTTGGAAAATAATGCTATGGAGGTATTCGGTCATGGATAGATTGCCTGTATACGTACCTACCTCTCTGCTAGATGACTCGGAACGCCAGATCGTTGTCGAGCTTGTCAGCGCAGCGCATTGGTGCAAGCTATGGCAGAAGGCCAGCACGAAGCGGGCACAGTCCGATTTGGATCGATAGCAGTCGAGAGCGGCGAATGGAACGGTCTGGACCTTACCTTCGTCAAAGAATAGGTAAGAATGCTCCATGAACCCATGGCCAACTTTACGATCCGCTTCAGCGCTCATCAAGAATCATCAAGGACGAAAGGCTGCAGCGCTTCGTGCTTCCACACCTCCTGCATAGCCCACGACAGCCTGTACACATTGGTCGAAGTAAACTGTCCTGCCGCCTCCGTACGTGTGGTTACACTGTCCATAACGGCACGAAGTCCCTGCTCCACAATTGACTTGGCTGCTGATGGCAGCCCTTCATCGTCGACGTACTGATTACGGTAAGGTAACAGGATCAAGTCGTATCCCTCACCATCCTTACTGAGCTCGATCTGAGCCAGCTCCTCGTCTGGTGGGCCATCTTCGTCCTCATCGCGTATACGGATCAAAAGCTTCCTGATCCGCGCCATGAGGGATGGCTGTAGTCTGCCGAAGAAGAGTGCAGTCCCCAGTGTGGGACGGCAGCGCGAGTGAGCACCTTCCAAGTCGACCCGGAAGCTGCACTGGCTGTAGACCACAGGCAGAGATTCGCCGCGTAGACTTCTGCAGACACGCGCGAGCGGCGGCTCTGTAGGCATGATGAGAGGCTCTTGCGAGAAGCAAGCGCAGTAGTGCTCGTACACGAGTATGCGAATCTCTGGCGATAGGTTGAAGAACTTGGTGAAGGTGCAGCTGTCATCAGCGTGGTGAAGCAAGCGTAGGAGGGCTTTTTCTCTGCTCTAGTCTTCTTAGCGGGTGCAGGGATACCGCGTTGCACAGCGAAGTTGCGAAGCTCTTCCTTCGTATAATTGTCGTACGTCAGCAGTCCGCGATCGTAACGGGCATGCCGGTCCGCAATCTCGAGCTCGGAGATCTTGCTGGACAGCTTCATTCCACGAGCTCGAGCCAATGATTTAAGGTCGATCATGCCATCTGTGGCTGAGTATCTCCTCAGTCGCCAATAGCCATCGTACTCCCCACCACCTCGAGACTCATCGTATGGTCCGAAGAGGGACATCTGTGAAAGGATATCTGGTATCGATCTGGACAGGCGGGTAGCTCTGGTGAGACGAGATAGAATTGATAATACTGCTTAACGGAGACAGCACTGCTAACGCAGTGGCTTTTACCTTGCAGCCAGTCTTTGATCCAGCTGCCGTCCATTTCATGCAAGATGTCTCTGGCATGTTCTGGCTCGACACGGCCTGCGACGTAGGCACTTGGCAAAGGATTGGAGCAGACTGTGTCGCCTGAAGTGGAAGACATGCCGTCGATATGTATAGTCAGACAACGTGTATCGGTTTGACTGGGGAGTCATTGTTGACACATGAAATCATAAAGACAACAATGCGATCCTCCCGGATTTCTCCATGATAGAAGCCACAAGTGAGACGTATGGAATTCGCCTAGCTTTCGGTCTGCCCCAAACGATGCAGTTCCCGCGCGCGTGGAACAGTAGCAGGCTTCGACAGTCCTATCTGCTACCGCTTAAAGCCCTGACCTAATAGCCGACTTGAAAGGGAAGATCTGGATCTGCACACGACATTAGCTTCACATTGCTGATTCCATCATCGAGACAACTTACCCCATCCACATCCCAGACCCCCTTGGTCCAGTAAACATCCTGCTTTAACTTCTCAATCACTGCCTCCCTCGTCTCACTCAAAGCCAACATGACACTGCCATTGATCTTCGGGCCTTGACCTTCCTGTACAGGCTCATCGAGAGAAGCACCACCGAGAAGCCAGAACCCGGCTTTCTCCTGCTCGAGAACGTTTTTGAGATGTTCGCTGGAGACATGCATCAGACTGAGCATGCGGTGATGTAAACGAAAGGGAACTCCTACGGTCGGACTTCCATGCGCTTCGCCAGCGAGTTGGGCTTGTCTTTCAAGATCACCATCCACTCGTGCTTCGCCATTGTAGTGGATGCAGTAGCGAACGATCGTAAAGCTGGATAGGAGTGGCTTGCTTTTGCTAGACAACGGAATGAGGAAAGAAGCATGTGTGATGCGAAAGGACAGAAGACCAAAGTTGAAAGCACGGAGCCTTATGGTAGAGCGCTGAGTAGGTCGTCAATGAGGTACATCAACTGCGATGTCGGTAGTTGAAGAGCGCGTAGACTTCCTGAGCATGCTTGACTTGAGGGGTCGGGTGCTCATTTGGCCGGGTTTGATTGTCGGCTCTGACGATGCGTTTTACTACAAAGATACTCTACACTAAAATTTCGCCTTCGGCTTATCCTGACTCAACATAGCCTCGCCCACGTTCCGCCTCTGGATCTTCCCCGTCGCAGTCTTAGGCATAATATCTGTGAAGAACACCCTCTTCGGGACCTTGAACTTCGCAACCTTCTCCCGCATCCACGCGATCAGCTCCTGCTCACTCAACTTACTTCCCTCCTTCACAACGACACTCGCGCCGACTTCCTGCCCGTACATCTCATCGGCCATAGCAAACGACACTGCCTCCGCGATCGCCGGGTGCTGCGCAAGTACATTGTCCAGCTCGATCGGCGAAATCTTCTCTCCGCCCTTGTTGATGAGCTCCTTGATCCGACCTGTAATGAAGACATACCCGTCCGCATCCTTCTTACCCTGGTCGCCTGTGCGGAAGAAGCCAGACTTCGTGAACGCTTCCGCGTTGGCCTTATCGTTGTTGATGTACCCCTTCGTCACATTCTCCCCACGGATGCTGATCTCGCCTTCTTTCCCTTGCTCGACTTCCTCGCCTGCAGCATCTAGGATCGCGACATCGACACCTTGACCTATGCCTACTGAGCCTGGTTGTCGCTTGCCTGGTGGAAGAGGGTTAGAGGTCATCTGATGTGCAGCCTCGGTCATGGCGTATGCTTCTAGTACTGGAGCGTGGAAAGCTGCTTCGAGGTCGTGGAAGACTTTAGGCGAGAGCGGCGAACTGCAGGATCGGATGAAACGTATGTTGGGGATTGGGCTAGGCTTGGGCGATTTGAGCAGGATCTGGTGCATAGTCGGCACAGCGGTATACCAGTTTGCGCCATGTGTCGTGAAGTGCTTCCAGAACGTGCTCGCGCTGAACGCTCCAGGTATAATGACTGAGCCACCAGAGGCTAGCGGTGCGAGGAAGCCTGCAAGCAGCCCATGAACGTGAAAGAGCGGCATGACAAGCATGGTGCGGTCTTGAGGCGTGAGCTTGTAGGTGGCCTGGATGTTCTTCATGGTACGTGTGAGATTCCGGTGGCTCAAGGGTACGGCTTTAGGTCGGCCTGTCGTGCCTGATGTGTGCAGGACCAGCG
>JAVRRP010000450.1:0-18217 GCA_036872775.1 Oleoguttula sp. CCFEE 5521 | reverse complement strand
GAGCGGACTGCCTTCTACGCCAGACTAGATGGCGCAATGGAGGGCGTTGTGCAAGGGCGCTTCAGAGAGGAAGGCGATAGCTGGGGCGTGCAGAGGGAGATCAAGAGGATCGAGAAGACGGGCGCTTACTTGAGGAATTGGGGTGTGGAGCCCTACTTCCCTCGGACACTGTCGGTGATGAGGGAGGTAGGTGGTGGAGGCGGACATGCGGGGAGTGGAGCGGAGTACCAGTAGGATGGTGCTGAGGAGGGTCTTCAGGCGCTGCAGAGAGCTGTGAGTGGGATTTTTGAGATGGGCCGAAGAATTGGATCGCAGCGGTCGCAGCGATCGACGCAGAGGGTGAGGTTTCAGGACCGCGAGGAGAGTGCGCCTCGAGTGCTCGTCATGGACCACACGACGGAGGTGGTACAGCCTATACTTGCTTGGGCTGCACCGGCTGCTTGAAAGCTCCGTCACCCTGCGAGCAGCGACTTCATGCCTCGAACGGCGGATTGGCTAATGTATACTCTGGACATTACTGGAGTACGTGGGAGCGAAAGGATTATGACTTGGGAGCGTTCGCTGTAGATGCATAGCTTAGGTACATGTAGACATACAAAGTACCATCATGAACCTGTCTCTCAATGTGCATCGTTGGGGAGAGCCTGTACTCATATCGCTGCCCATCGGGTGCCATCGGGGAAAGACAGCCCGAATAATCTACCGCAGCGCTACTGCACTCCGACGTAGTTGCTCCGTTGCTTCAGACCCGGCCATCTCTTGTCATCCCATAGCATTGCCTGGACTGAACGACTACACGCCATTGATCTTCGCAACCGGACTCATCAACGATCAATCGATGTGCTGAACACCCCTTCCCATCGTACGCAGAGAGACGAATCCTCATGCAATCGCCCGCACGCCGACCTTTAGGGAGCAACGAGTATGGGTGCCGCAGCCGACGTGCCGGCGGCCAGTGTTGGAGACATTAGATCTGGCGGTATATCAGGAACGAACACGCAAGATACCACGAACAATGCTTCTGCAAGCTTTCCCGCCAAAAGTGCCGCGATGGTGGATTCCTCGAAGGGATCAGCACTGGACATCAAACTGCCGAAGCCGAAGCTGCCAAGCGTGAAGGTCGATGACTGGAATACAGCGAATTTGGGCAAGAGACTGGGCGTTGATGCCCTCAGCGCCGCAACAGCAGGCGGCCTAGTAGCACCTTTGATCTGCATGATCGACAAGTCCGTACCCTCCCACTCGATCCCCGCCCTGTCCATCCGCACTGACGCATCCCCTACAGAGGCATCATCGAAAACGCCTCCGGCAAACGCAGCATCTCTGCGTCCCTCCTCGCCTCCGCCACAACCCTCTTCACGCGTCCTCACCGCTTCCTGACGTCCAAGCCCTTCGTCCTCATTTTCGCGGTGTACACCGGCACGTACCTCACAGCTAACACTTTGGACACGACGCTTTCTACAGTCCGCAAGAAGGACGCCGCGACTGCGACGTCCGGCGCGCCGAAGTTCTTCGCTACGAGTGCTGCTAATATGAGTCTGAGCTTGTACAAGGACAGCCAGTTTACGAAGATGTTTGGGACGGTGAGCGCGAGGCCTGTGCCGCCTGTCACTTACGCGCTATTCGCTGTGCGAGATAGCTTGACGATCTTCGCGAGCTTCAATTTGCCCACCGTGATATCGCCGCGGTTGGCTGAGGTGCTGCCGGCTGCTCTCCCGGCTGCAAGTGCGGCGCAGTTCCTGGCTCCGGCTGCGATTCAGTTGTTGAGCACGCCGTTCCATTTGCTGGGATTGAATTTCTATAACCGGAATGGAGATACTAGGATGAGCGAGCGGTTCGCGAAGGTCAGGCAGGATTGGGGGATGAGCAGTTTGGCGAGGATGTGTAGGATTGTGCCCGCGTTTGGGGTTGGTGGGGTTGTTAACGGCGGAATGAGGAGGAGGGGTATGGAAGGGTTGTAGCGAGCTTGCGGCGGGCAGGAAGAGAGCTCTCACTGCAAACATACGTGGGCAGGTGGTGTCGCGTTCAAGGCCAGAGTTCGGCTTACAGGGCGACGGTGCTGGAGTTGGAAAGAAGAGATCTGATGCGTAAGGTAACGATAGAGGAGTAGACCTTAGACATCGTACACACATAGAGTATAGATGCCTTGTTTGCTGTACGGAAGTTCAATTGCTGAGACTCCATGCCGGTGGACTCGAAACGACGACACGCCAAGCGCGTTTGCCCTGAACAACTCCATCTTACTTCAACATGTTGACTTCGGTCTGACCATTTATCGTGTCAATACCGCGACCTTCTACACCTTCTTGTACATTATTGCATACCGCAGTGTTTGGTCAAGATGTTGGACCGTCTCACATTCCTTATGCGCTTGTTCTTCGTCTTCTACACCTGTCTTGCGACAGCATATGCAGCAGCCCAAGAGCCCCTCGTGCCACAAGCCTATAAAGTCGGAGACAAAGTGCCAGTAACCTGTCTCAACAGGACAGTGTAGGCAGACCACATCCTCTCCATGACAATCTAAGCCTTCCACTAACCCACCCACAGCGAAACAGGCGAACACATCACCGACCTCGAAGGCCACCTCTCCTACATCCCCTTCTGGACCTGCGCCGAAACGAACCGCCCGCTTGAACTCTTGTTCGGCATCGACACCGAGCAGAACTGCACCATAGACTTCGTCTCAGACCCCTTCTTCCACCTGCTTGAATTCTACGTTCATAACGACGCGCCCTTAACCTGCCGAATTCCTACCCGACCCTTGCCTCCCTCGGCGCTGAAAGACGAGTTTGAAAAGGGGGTGACAGATACGACGGAGGGGCAGGGGAGTCTGAGTGAGGTGTACACGCCGCTTGTGGTAGCGCTGGCGGGCACGCTGCAGTTGAGCCATTTGCATGTGAGCGCGGGGATGAATGTGCTTGTGCATGCAGCGCCGAAGAGTGTGGCGCCGGGGACTATAGCGGCGGCGACAGCGTACTCGATTTCGAGGGACCCGCCTACGAGGATTGTAATCGGGGACCCTTTGCCGCTGCGGTTTAGTGTCAGGTGGTATCCTAATACCTCCTTGCCGAGTGGGTGGACTGGCGTTGGGGGCCATTTGACTTTTAGCACGGTGGTGTATTGTGGGTTGAGTGCGTTGGCGAGTGCCGCGATTTGTGTGGCGTACTTCAGAGGGGTGGAGTTGCCGAGACGATTGAAGAGTCATGGGAAAGATCGCCTGGGAGGGATGGAGAGGGGTGGGAGTGGATTGGGCGGGTATGGGCTAAATGGGGGTAGCGTGAACGGAGGATTTGGGTATGGACCGGGTAAAAGAGACTGAGGGACTCCGAAACTCATGCCATCATGATCGAATGCTTTTGGCATACAGTCGCGAATACTTGCGAGCAACCTGGGCAGCTGCAGATGCCAGACGCTACGAAAGGACACCCATACGATATCGCTGCGCACCACGATCTTGCCAGCCGGAGCATAGCCGCCATGAGTGGCGGTCGATATCAAGCATAGACGAACTTGATCTTACTTCCGCGTCTCGGCACCAGCGACACGGTCGCATCAAGCTGACAACAGTCGCACGATTCGACCAGAATCTGAGAGGTAGTGCATTGGGCGCATGATGTAGTGGAGGCTGCTGTGCCGCCTTGCAAACATCAAGGCCATGCGGCAGGCCCAACCTAGCACGGTCCGGAAAAGCAATCAGGAAGGTAATGGGAATCAGCGCTGGTATCAATGCTTGCTTTCTCTGCGCAGCCATCTATGTATAGTACATACAACACGCAATGATGTACCTGCTTGCACCAAAGGCTGGAGATTCGGCCAGGCTCGAAATCAGGGTCGATCACAGCCTTTTGAAGGCAAAATCTACTACACAACGCCAATGCTAGGAGGGAGAACGACTCCAAGTTTCGATCGCGTAGACTGAGGAGCCCCGGGCTCGACTCGACGCGAGCGGTCGGTCAGACTGCTACTCCAACTTGCTGCCGCCCGGTTTGTTGCAGAGCCGAGATTCTTGCCGCGAACTCCTTATTCCATTGACTGGGTCGCGACGTCCCACAGCCTTCCAATGCTTTCGCCGGCATCATAGGCTCAGATACCGCTCAGTAACGCAGACATGCCGTTGCAGAGCAAGAGCTCCCGAACCCCCCCGCTGATGCCTCCCTGTTATTTCCTGTCGTTGGAATGCACTCCGGAAACGTCACCGCTAGACCACGGCAGTGGAAACATTGCCCACACGCCCGACACTCGCGAGCAACAATCGACGTTGGCACCAAAAGCACAGCTGGAAGAGGTGATCGAACGTATTTCTCGGTCCGTCCTTCCGGTATCATCCCCATCAGCATTATGGCGATTATGGTGTATATACCGAATAGGAAAGTCCCGGTAAAGATGTATGTGTTCTTGTGATGGCTTGACTGAAAAGCGCGTGCGGAACGTGCAGAGTGTTGAGGTCAAAGAGCTTGTGATGATGAAGTAGGGAAGAGTAAGCACGGAGTCGGGGCTTGAGGTTGCGCGATGTATATTTACATGTAGGAGCGATTGATTGTTGACTAATGTGAGTCGAGAGGGGCCGAAAGATGCTTTACCTTCGTGCCTACGCCAGAGATCCGCTCTCAGCGGTACATACCATGCCATTGTTAAGGTACTGGTGTGGTGGTCAATTTCTTGAGATAGGCCAATCGTAGATCCGTGCAGAGTCAGATTACCTAGTGGTCGTTCCAGCTGGAGGATTCACGTATGCTCGCGGTACGAAGCGACAATGGTTTCGTGAGCTTGAGGTCCATGAAAAGCCCTGACATAGTAAGCTTGTTCCAATCCACCAGCCTTCGTGTGCCCTGCGAATATATCGAATCTTCACGCTCTGCATCCGGCGAGGGCCTATGTCATCGCCGTCGTCACTTTGCTGGTGCCCAGCTGCTGGTCTGATATACTTCGTGTATGGCCTCGCAGGCCGGCTGTCAGCCCCAAGTCGTCCTTCAGGTCGCTCCTTCCTCACAGCTGCTGGCCTCCGACGCTCCTTATTCGCTGACGCGCCCTCGCTGTCGCAAGCGCAGTGGCTCGCTTGTGTGCGAGCTAGTGGCTGTCGACTTTCGTAATTGAACCTCTCGACTTCACATCGGCGCCAATGAAAGCGAACGCAGGGTCCGTGCGCGACGTGAAGTGAAGTGAGTGCTGAGAGTGCATGCAGGCGCCGCTAGGTGACTGTAGATCGCGGAAGTCCCAGAGTTGAACATGTAGAAGGCAGTGGCGAGCTCGCGCACCGGTAGGGATCAATAAGCGCGTCAATTCTTGGTTGATCAACTCTGATTTTACTTTATCTCCTCGATGACCTTCTCCAAGTTCTTGATGTCATGCGCAAACCTGCCCAAGAACAGCCCATCAATACCTTCCTTGAGCGCCTCGAACGTCCCTGGTCCTGCACTGCCTCCATACAAGATCCTCACCCTGCCCTGTCTTCCCTTTACTAGCTCGCGTAGACTCTGCGTCACAGCCACAACATGATCAGCGCCCGCGGGCTCGCTCGCACCAATGGCCCAGACCGGCTCGTACGCCAGGATCACGTCCGCAGTCTCCGGAATGCTCGACAGTGCGGCAGTGATCTGCGGCTTGCACTCACTGATTGCTAGACCAACTGCTTGGGAAGCGATGGAGGAACGTGGCTTCTCGCCGATGCAGATCAGGGGCGTCATGCCGTTTCGTACTATTGCTACAGCTTTGGCAGCCACAGTCTCATCCGTCTCGCCGAACAGTGCTCTCCGCTCCGCATGCCCGATCTCGACGATCTTGACGCCAGCCTGGGCCAGTACTACGGGTGAAACTTCGCCGGTGTAAGCTCCCTTGTCCTCGGAGTGGCAGTCCTGTGCTCCAAGGAGGATGGAGGTGGATGCCAGCTTCTCGGCTGAGGGCAGAAGCGTGACGAAATCGGGGATGACGAAGAAGTCCAGGTCTGCAGCTTCCGCTGCGGAATTCAAGGAGGCAATAGAGGAAATGTACTTGTTGGTGGATGGCAGATCGAGGTACATCTTCAGGGAGGCGCCAAGGAGGCGCTTCTCCCGGGGAGCAGTAGGGAGGGGAGGCATCGTACAGGAGTCTCGGTGACTGTCTCAGTCCACACTCCGCTTGCCCCACCGTTGCTCGAGATTCTCTGGAAATGGCTCTGGCCAGCAAGATTACGTCCTTTAAGCAAGTCTGTCGCGGCTCGGGGTCCTCAGCAATACGACGATACTGTGTGCCGAGCGGATGCCAGCGTATGCAGGTCAAGTCGATGGAAGTCTTCCAGCGACCCTAGTCTTAAGTAACGACAGTCAGTCACGGGTTATGCTACTGCCTGGCCATTAGGACAAGTTGTCTAGATCTCACTGTCGTTGATGGGTACCTGACAAGGTTCCCCGCCGGGCCGCCGAACTCCGATCGCCGTGTGGTGTGGGGGAGGGCTGTAGGAATTCTTGTCGATGAAGGCATGAGCAAAGGCAGACTTCATGTTGAGGCATTATGTCGTCCGCCTCACTTCTTCATCGACAACATCATCTACAAAGTGATCATGGCATTGTACAACGGACAAGAGCTTGCGAATCACAAGGGCTTCTCAGACATCTGAAGACGTCAGATCCATCGGTCTTACGCTCGGTGTTTTGTTTCGGGTGGCCATTGTGAACAATAGCAAAACTTGAGAGAGTGGTGAGTCCTTCGACACTTTTTGTGGTAGATACTCCAGCGGCGGTGACCATTTACGCTGATGAGAAGTCGGCCAGATCAAGCCCTACATTGCCGCCCACGCATCATCCATTTGAGGCAACTTTTCTCAGACTACAAAACTTCGGAATCTACCACGCGGCCATTGAGACCGCGAACCAGCAGCAGAGATGCACATCACCAAGAAGCTCGCGGCGGCTCACGCTAAGGGCGAACCGACCTACTCATTCGAGTTCTTCCCGCCGAAGACCGCCCAGGGCGTACAAAATCTATACGACCGCATGGACCGCATGCACGGCTTCGGACCAGCCTTCATCGACATCACTTGGGGCGCTGGCGGACGTCACTCTCAACTAACGTGCGAGATGGTCAAGGTGGCTCAGTCTGTATACGGCCTAGAGACCTGCATGCATCTTACATGCACGGACATGGAGAGGAGCAAGATTGACGATGCATTGAAGCAGGCCTATAATTCCGGGTGCACGAATATACTGGCATTGAGAGGAGATCCGCCGAGAGAGCAGGAGAAGTGGGAGCAGGCCGAGGGTGGCTTTAGGTACGCGAGAGACCTGATCAAGTATATCAAAAACAATTACGGCGATCACTTCGACATTGGCGTGGCAGGGTACCCGGAAGGCTGCGACGAGACTACGGGCGCGGAGGAGCACATTCCTTATTTGAAGGAGAAGATAGACGCTGGTGGCACCTTCATTGTCACCCAAATGTGCTACGATGCGGATATCTTCATCGACTGGGTGCATCGATGCCACGCTGCTGGGATACCCGAGAGCGTACCGATCGTCCCTGGCATTATGCCGATTCATACACACGCCTCATTCATGCGTCGTGCAACCTGGACGCAGTGCCATATACCACCAGAGTGGCATGAGAAGCTTGACCCGGTGAAGAACGACGACGTGTCTGTCCGCGAGGTCGGTAAAGAGCTGGTGGCAGACTTCTGCCGGCGAGTGCTCGACTCTGGGACTACCATGCATCTTCACTTCTACACGATGAACTTGGCGGTGGCGACTCGCATGGTGTTGGAGGAGCTTGCCGTGACACCTCCCTCACACGAACACAATCCACTGCTGAAGCCACTGCCGTGGCGGCAGTCACTCGGACTGAATCGCAGAGACGAGAATGTACGACCGATCTTCTGGCGCAATCGCAATCGTTCCTACGTCGCTCGCACGCAAGACTGGGACGAATTTCCCAACGGCCGCTGGGGAGATTCCCGCTCGCCTGCCTTTGGCGAGCTGGATACTTACGGCGTTGGCTTGAAGGGCACGAACGAAGAGAACCGCAAGCTCTGGGGCTCTCCAGAGTCAACTCGCGACATCGCCGATCTGTTCGTGGGCTACATGAAAGGCAGTGTCAAGTCCTTGCCATGGAGTGAAGCACCAATCAACACTGAGGCGAATGTTCTACAATCAGACCTCATTGATCTCAATGGCCGAGGTCTACTGACAATCAATTCCCAGCCCGCAGTCGATGGCGTGAAGAGCAGCCACCCAGACTACGGCTGGGGACCGAAGAACGGATACGTGTACCAAAAGGCATATCTCGAGTTACTCGTACATCCGGACTTGATCGATATTGTGATCTCGCGGATGGACAAAGACGAAGACATCACGTACTATGCTGTCAACTCTGCTGGCTCGCTACGGACCAACGTTCCGACGGACTGCGGACCAAATGCAGTCACATGGGGGGTCTTCCCCGGCAAGGAGATCGTGCAGCCAACGATCGTGGAGACGGTGTCTTTTCTGGCGTGGCGAGATGAGTTCTACCATCTGGGATCGGAGTGGGCGAAGTGCTATGCCGAGGGCAGCCCTAGCAAGAAACTGATCAAGGACGTGGTCGACAATTGGTACTTGGTCAACATCGTGCACAACGACTTCAGGCAAGTACGCGGCATCTTCCCGCTGTTCGAGGGCTTGAGTGCGCCGGGTCTGAGTGTCAAGGAGCAGGCGAACGGGGATGGCTATGTCAACGGCCATGTCAACGGCGGTGCTGAGATCTCGGATCTGGCATTACGGGACAAGCCCGAGACGAATGGAGTGAACGACGGCAATAACGTTGTCAACGGCGCAAACCACGCGAACATGACCAATGGGCACGAAAGCGAAAATGAGGCTTCAGGGGTTAGAGTCTAATGAAAACACGACGAAATGGCTTCAACGGCAGCATACAGGCAGCATATACAATGGCGAGGTGCATGGGTGACAAGCCGACTCTTCAACAGGAGATTCAACAGTACGGCTGTCTCTGCTATACTGGCAGGGTCGATCCTCGACAGAAGAGGATGTTGCTTTTGATGGTGTTCATTTGGCGGATTGGGACAGGCAATGGAAAAGCGAAGATACCCCATTCAACAGGGCGTGGCTGGGCGGTTGGAGTTGCATTGCTTACTAGACAAGAGCATGAGGGAGAAACTACGATGGTCGATGCATGCGCACTGCTGTATCCGCTCGCATAGACAATTTAGCTGCCAAGCCTAAGGCTTGTGAAGGCTTGGTCGTGAGGCTTGGTGCAATTCTGAAGATGCCCGTTTTCCATTGACGGTGATATACACACACGATTTTCTCATCCACCCCAGATGATGCTGGATGATAGTACTTGTCAATGCCGTGATCCATCCGTCCTCATCTCCCAATCCGCTTATCGCCTCATCTGAGAAGACTGCTCTCCATACTGTAGCAGTAAATTGAGTGATGTAGGACTACCGGATGGCGTTGCGAATCGAACATCTGGACCGAGTCAATGCCGAACTCTAATCGCGAGGCCATGTGCTTCTCCTCTTTTCAGGGCTCGCTTACTTCGACCTCACCTTTCAGCTCTTGCATGCGAGCATCTGATCTCTTTCGATCTGTTGTTGGCTGCTACTCAAGATCTGGCATAGTATTGATCTTCGGTGTAGCATCTCATGGACTTTCGAACTGAGTTCTTCTGCCTACTACTAAAGTCGATAAGATAGAGCGAGGCTCACGCAGTTGGACACACATTGGTGCTGTAAATTGGAGGTTTCTGAACACTCATAACCTACGCACATTGGCCGAGCGAGGACTTTCAGGACCTAGACTTCGTGCGCTTCCAACGACTTACCCATCATGGAGAACACCCCAACTCACGTCGCCGACGACGCCACTCTCGCCCTTCTCGGCAAGAAGCAAGTCCTCAAACGCCGCTTTGCCTTCATCTCCCTGTTTGGCTTCGCGGTCTGCGAACTGATCACTTGGGAGACTGTACTTGCGCTCTTCGCCCAAGCTTTCTCAAATGGCGGTCCAGCTGGTGCCATCTACGGCTTTATGATCGCTTGGGCATCAACGTTGTCAGTCTACACTGTGATCTCGGAACTCGCCAGCATGGCCCCTATCGCTGGAGGACAGTACTACTGGGTCTACATGCTTGCGCCAGCTAAGTACAAGACAATCGGCAGCTATGTCATCGGCTGGCTGACGAGTCTGGCCTGGATTGCTACAGTCGCCACAGAGACGTTGTTCGCTGGGACGATCATTCAAGGTATCATGGTGCTCGACTATCCTGGCTACGACAACAAAGCTTGGGAAGGCACTCTTCTCACTTGGGCAGTCATCGCGGGCTGCATCTTCGTCAATGTCATCATCCCTGCTTGGCTGCCTCGCTTTGAGGTTTTCATTCTGGTCTTCCATATCGCTGGCTTCATTGCGATCTTGGTCACGCTACTCGTCATGACACCGGAGCTAGGGACAAACGCCAGTGTCTGGCAGACGTCGCTCAACGAAGGAGGTTGGCCAACACAAGGTCTCTCGTACTGTGTTGGCTTTCTCGGAAACGTCGCCACCTTTGTCGGGGCAGATGCGAGTGTTCATCTTGCCGAGGAAGTCTCGAACGCAGCGCTGAATATCCCTCGGGCGATCTTGGGTGCAATGCTGATCAACGGCGCCGTTGGCTTCGCTATGATGGTTACCATCTTGTACTGCGTGGGCGATGTCAAGAGTGTGCTTGAGACGGCGACCGGCTTTCCATTCATCCAGGTGTTCGCGAACAGCACGAATAACATTGCCGGAGCGTCGGTCATGGCTGCTGTGGTCCTGATGCTGACTTGGTCTTGTGCCATTGGTATCACCACGACCGCAAGCAGAATGACTTGGTCATTTGCGAGAGACAATGGATTGCCAGGCTCGAGATGGCTCAGTAGAGTCAATACTAGGACTCGGGTGCCGGTGAATGCGGTGATAGCTGTGACAGCGTGCGCGGCATTGTTGACATTGATCTATGTGAGTGTCTTCTTTCTGAGGGCCTCGATATCGTTCCTTTGCTGACACTTCCCAGATTGGCTCCTACACCGCCTTCAACGACGTGATCTCTCTTACCATCACCGGCTTCTATGGCTCGTACTTCCTGCCTGCAGCACTCCTACTCTACCATCGCATCAAAGGGAATGTCCTCCCGCGCGGTAGCGTCGTCACTCCGCCCAGCCTTACCAACGAGAAGACCACCGCCGATACCGATGTCTTCGCCAGCCATTACGACCAACCTACCTCCAACCCTCTCCAAGCGACCGTTATCTCCACTCCCTTGATCTGGGGTCCATGGCATATCCCCGGCATCTTTGGCATTATCAACAACGCCTACGCCTGCACTTACATGATCTTCGTCATCTTCTGGTCTGTCTGGCCGCCGGAGACGCCTGTCACGGCTAGCACGATGAATTACAGTGTGGTAGTGACTGGTGGCGTCATGATCTTGAGTGCTATCTGGTATTATGTGAGGGCGAAGAAGATATATAGAGGTCCGCTGATTGACGAGGGAGTTGTGGAGGTTATGGCTGGAGGAGCTGCCGGGAAGTGACGGCGTTTGGCGGCAGGACACAAAGTCAGTATTGAGCAATTTTGTGAGCTATGATAGCTTTACTTGGCTGTGGCATGTTAGGGATATGTAGTCTCAGTAACCAAACGGCAAATGTGTAAGGTTGACCCGGGGCTGAAGAATCATCGACTTCATCACGTGTCTTGGCACTCCTCATGCAATCTGCGGGTTATAAGGCCCAAGGTCGATCGAATAGTGACAAATGCCTATCATCGAAGCGCTGCAATAACAGCTAGTACAGCTGTAGTAGTCGCTCTCAGGCGCTTGCTACAGCCTCGGTGAGTACTGTACCTCACTCGAAGTGTACGCATCTTGCGTCTGTGCTCGTCCACTCAATCCGGCGTCCGGATGATGTTTTGGGCGGACATCCTCGCCTCGCCACCGTGAAGCCACCTGTGGAAGATGAGGCTTAACAATTCGGTACGGGTCAGACTCACGGCGGTCGAGTATAAACACACCGTGCTCTGTAGATTGGAACAGAGAGCCCCGGGCCGCGCGGGCTGACGATGGCTGAACGCCTCCGCGGCCCTGGCTCTCGTCTACCGTGCATTAGTCCTTTCCCTTCGGGAAGCTTGCATCGGGGGTGCTTGTCACTCCAGCCGCTGGTGGAGTTGCGTGAGTGGGTCTGTATGATCGCTGCAACGTCCTCGGGCTAGGCTTCACATGGGCCCAGTGGAATCCATGGATCTCGTGCAATCCGGTTGGCATTATGTTGATGTGTCTCGATGAAACGACCCTGGACAGGCCGTATCATTGTCTTTGCTACTTGGCGAAGTAGTCCGGCGTACTAATGTTAAAGTCGGCTTTGAGGACCTCGACCATGATCGAAGAGGATGCTCGGCATAGAGCAATAGTGGCGTTTGTCGAGTGTCTGCCGCCGATCATTGAGCTGCGCATCGTGGTCAGCGATTCCTGCTACCGTTCTTTGATTTGGAATACGTACGGTATGGTACGGTCGTACTTTCTTTCCATCTTGCGTCTTATCAACATGATGTTCTACGAGGCTGTTGAGTAAACTTTGTTGTGTACCATACTCGCGAGCCCAAACGTCAGCTTGACCCGGTGGCCTGGGACTCTGCTCCTTAACCCGAACTTTCTTTCGACTTCACCCTGCCCTTCACCCTGGCGAAGTTCCATGTGTTCAGAAGACACTCAGAACCAACGGACAGGACGTCTAGCTATTCATCTGCTGCCTCTCTGTGGCTTCTTGCCGTAGGCAACGTATCTGCTGGACGTCAGTCGTAAGAAGAAGAGCGTGGAGAGCGAGCATACATCCTATAGTACAGTTTCAGTGAATGATCCGACATCTCTCTGCGAATCCGGTCTCTTAGCTCTGCGACAGCGCGTTCCCCTGAAGCCCCAAACGCCACTGCGAACGGATGCAGCGACCACGAGGAGATCATCTCGACCAAATTGTCTTGGATTCGATCCCCGAGTAGGTGTGCTGCCCGAGGATCAGCGGATGTGGTCGAAGGCAAAAATCACTTTGGCAGCAAGGCCTACTTTCGTGCCAGTCGCCGATGCGCGCCGTTATCACCTCAGTCCTAATGTCTGCGAACCCTCCCGCTCGCAGCATTCCCTCAAGACGGGGCCCGAGATCATGGCGTCTGTTACGGTCCTGGAGGCTTCCCTTATACCTGTTCCACCAGGCGTCCAGCATGGGATAACCACCCACGTTCCCGGCTTCCGACTGGAATAGATAATGTGGTTCAATCATCTGCAAGTAGCCGCCAGGCTGGAGCAGCTCCTTGAGATCGCTGATCAAATATGGCCAACGACGAATGCTTATGCCTTCTGCGATGCAACTGCAATTGATAAGCTTGAAGGTCTCTCGTCGCAAGATGGAATCACGAAAGGAGCCGTTCAGATTCCATCGGACTCGATCGAA
Organism: Oleoguttula sp. CCFEE 5521; assembly: GCA_036872775.1. Lineage (NCBI taxonomy): Eukaryota > Fungi > Ascomycota > Dothideomycetes > Mycosphaerellales > Teratosphaeriaceae > Oleoguttula > Oleoguttula sp. CCFEE 5521. Next base: position 4,791 of record JAVRRP010000450.1, on the reverse strand, counting down.
CTGCTCGGCGGCCACGGTGGCAGGCAGGTCTTCGTCACTATCAGAGCGGCCAGTGTGTATATCGATTCCGGTGACCTGGGACCAGTGTGAGATTATTTCCTGCGACATTATGACATGCCTGACACCACCTACTCACCTCTGGCTGTTCGTGATTCTCCAATACCCGGTCGATCCAGGCGCCGCTACCAAAGCCACAATCGAGCACAGCTTCACCAGTCAGCTCGTCTTCTTCACCCTCCTGAAGTTGTTCAGGCAAGTATCTTTGTTCTCGCAGGTGAAAGACAAGCTCTTCGAACCTGTCTAGCCGTCTCTCTTCGGCCTACGAGCTAGATCAGTCACGGTGGTGAGTCTGACCAACGAGTCGATGTGCTCGACGCTATGGACATACATCGTCCACGGGTGAGAAATTGAAGCCATGTCTGATTCCAAAAGCCGAGTATTCTCTACCGTAGCGTTCGTCTATCCTTTCATTTCTTGGCTGTGTCGCGGTAGACATGATTTCGAAGAGCCTTCAGTCAGGTCCAGGGCCTGGATATAATGGAAGCGATTTGAGGCGATATTGATCCTTGCTAGACGGACTATGCTGGAGTTCTGAAGAGATCGTATCGTCTGTGCCAGTCCAGTCGCGGATTGAAGAGACGAACGAACATTCGAGCTTATCACTCCGTCGATCGAGGTTGATATCGCGTACGCAGGGTAGAGGAAGCGACCTGGGGCGAATAGAGCAGCCACCAAGCCAGACGACAGCAACTACTCGATATACTGCATCGCAAGCGGCAGACCGGCTTCACGGGCTTGTGCTCCATGAAACCTGCCGCATGCCCCTCGATAATGAGAGCAAAGAGCACAATGATCAAATCATCGGAGTCTATGCACTAAGGCCTTAGCTCTGGCACCTTCTCGCCTACATGCAGCCCAGTGCCGTGTTGAGCACGACGCTGGTCTCTCACGTGCTGGGGGTCCAGCTCAGCGCATACAGATTGCGGCTACGCTGCCGCTCCTGACCTTTGCGGGCTTGCGGTTAGCTTCGACGACGACGGCGTTCAAGCCAGACACACATGGGAGAGAGGCGATTTACAGTTGAGAGCTCTTCCGCTGGCAGACATATGTAGTCAGACTTCGCTCGCGTTACGAGTCACAATCCTGGAGCTCGGGAGGCGACACGAAGCCTTCCGTAGGGCCGTAGCGAGTTCGGTCTAATGAACTCAATGTTCTGGGCCACCCTCCTCTACCCATTGTCAGCGGGCTGAGCTCAGCCGTGCCAAGGGGCGAGAGCTCCCACCGACAGCCGACAGCAGATGTGCGAACTCGTCGATTCACCAGCAGTAGACAACAGGCCGTCGAACGTAGTCTGGCCGACATAGGCAAATGCATGCGGACTGGCTCAGTGCAAAAGTCCCCAACAAAGCGGGCGTTCGGGGTGTCGATGGTCGAAAAGAGTGGTACGACGCAGGCATCCCGAACCACGTTATCGACATGCTGCCGCTCCTACATCCCTACGGCGCAGCTGAAAAGGGTCAGGGCAACGTTGTTGCAAGCGTGCTCAAGTCTAGTTCATGCACACACAGCAAGACAGTAACCTTGTCACGAGGGAGTATGTGCCCTGGTCCGTGGAGCGTGAGCGCGAAGTGAAGCTACCGAAGCTACTCGCGGCCATGTTCGCTCCACCCTCTTTCTCTACTGTACTTGAAGGATTGAGTTGCGCACTAAGGGCTGCATATCGATGTGAGGCCTGTTGCGACTCAAGGACTGAAACCCAACCATCTTGCATGCGATGTCCTAGCGGCGAAGTAGCTTTCCACGCTACGGCAGATACCGTATTCGCAATTGACATGCTGCCACGACTACCCGATACGTGAAGCAATGGACGTATGGACTAAGCCACCAACTACGAGAGGAGCACAAGAGCCTGATGAATCACTCAACTCCGGAACTGTCAATACCCTTGTCTAAGACCCGTCACAACCTGCAAGCCTGACGCCACTGCATCACCTCGGAGCTGTTCTTCGGTCCGCAATCCGACTCCATGGACTCGGCACGATCTGTCCCGTCCCAAAGGTTCGAAGACATCGCCAGCCCGCACGAGCTAGTCAAGAAACCAGCCAGAAGCAACGCAGTTGGTCACATCGATGTGTCATCGATAAGCTCGATGTGCAGCCAAAGACTCGAAGGATCGTGACAGGTGTTGATAGCCGACGAGCAGGCCGGGCAGCTTCATCTCCTTCCAGACAAGAGACAAATCTTCTGAGCAAAGCAGGAACTGCCAGACGACTCCACTAAGCATGCAGATGAGTGCTGTACAGCGACGGTAATCCACTACCGTGCAGCTTCTACTAGCGGTCAGATTGCTTCGGGGATCTTATTCCTATCTGCAGATGCACAAAACTACCGAGCCGCAGCCGTTGCGATTTTCCTCGTGGTAGTCCTCGATCATAGGAAGTCCACGCGGGAGCCCGACTCGTTCACAGCAATGCAACACAGCGGCGTAACCTAAAGCACGTGGCATGATCTGAGTTGCAACCCCGGACAGATCTTCGTCTCGCTTATTCCATCTGTATCGCGTACGCACCAGCTCACAACTGATTCGCCTGTATCACAGTATAATCAGTCACTCACGGTCAGTCACAGCGACTCCCGCCATAGTAAAACCCCTGTCTGGTCCGAGCCCTCGCCTCCGCGAGAAGGACAACAAGTATTACCTATTTACTGAAGCGTTCGCTCTTCGGCGGTGGGAGGCGCTCAAGTTGCTGCCCCCACCTCGAGCGCTCGGGTTCAAATAGTTGATCGGGTGCACGTGTAACGTAAGCATAATAACGCAAATGCGGGTGAAGGTACTGAATGTGACGGACTGGGCCTGTATTCCGCGCGACTTGTGAATGACACTGGCGAACTGACTGCCGCCCGTGACGCATAAGCAGTGTCAAGTCTGGATCACAGGCAATGCCGTGTACTGCAAGCTTGCGATAACGTTTCACGTATGATGGAGAGTTACGGCACGCATGGCAGGCATGAGCTCGGTCCCAAACTCAATCAAGACCTAGGAAGAGCAACAGCGCCTTGCGATGCAGATGCGACAAGACAGAGGAAACGCGCATGATGCAAGCGTGCAGAGTCACAGGTTTCCGCAAAGCGTCACAGCGTTCGCCTCGACGAGCGTGCTACCTGCATGTGCCGCGAGGTGCAGTGAGTACAGAGAAGTCTTCATATCTTCTTCTATCTACCCTCTCTCATCATTTCGTGCACAACCCACAATCTCGGCGCTACAGCCTTCCCCTAACATTTCCATTCCCTCTTCCAGCCCCGCGGTCACTTCATAACAGCCCCGCCTTCGCCTTGAAAGCATTGATCAACCCATTCGTACTGCTGTCATGCTTGCTCACCTCTCCCTTGCCCTCAAGCTCGCCCTGAATGCTCTTCGCCAGCGCCTTACCGAGCTCAACGCCCCACTGGTCGAACGAGTTGATATTCCAGATGGCGCCCTCGGTAAAGGTAAGGTGCTCGTAGTATGCAATCAGCGCACCGAGCGTACCAGGCGTGATCTTCTGCGCTAGAATGCTGGTTGTCGGTCGGTTGCCCAAGAACGTCTTGTGAGGAATGAGCTCATCCGCCGCACCCTCTGCCTTCACCGCCTCAGGCGTCTTGCCGATCATCAGCGCCTCCGCCTGCGCGAAGTAGTTTGACGCGAGCAGCACCTGGTGCTTATTGCCCTCGATCGGGTTGTGCGACTCAGCGGCGAGAATGAAGTCCGTGGGTATGAGCTTTGTGCCCTGGTGGAGCAGCTGGAAGAAGGAGTGCTGGGAGTTTGTGCCGGGCTCGCCAAAGACGATTGGCCCGGTGGTGTATTTGACGTAGTCGCCGGAGCGGGTGATGGCTTTGCCGTTGGATTCCATGGAGAGTTGTTGGAGGTAGGCGGCGAAGCGGTGCATGTATTGGTCGTAGCTGGGTTAAAGGTCAGTGGTAATCCTAGTGATGAGGGGATGGCGGACTTACGGAGCGACGAGATGGGTTTGCGCGCCGAAAAAGTCGGAGTACCACACTCTTAGGAGACCACCGAGAACGGGGATGTTCTTCTCCAGGGGTGTGGTGAGGAAGTGGTGGTCCATGGCATTCGCGCCTGAGAGGAACTCATGGAAGTTGTCCCAGCCGATGTACAGCGCCACGCTGAGCCCGATCGCAGACCACACGCTGTATCGTCCACCGACCCAGTCGCTGAATCCGAACATGTTCTTGGTATCAATGCCAAACTTGCTCACCTCCTTGTCATTCGTCGATAGCGCCACAAAGTGCTTCGCAATGTGCTTGTCCTCCTTCGCATGTCCCAAAAACCAGTTCTTCGCACTCGTAGCATTCGTCACAGTCTCTGCAGTTGTGAATGTCTTGCTCGCAACAAGGAACAAGGTCGTCTCTGGATTGCTATCCTTCAGTGCCTCGGCGATGTGCGTGCCGTCGACATTGCTCACGAAGTGTAGCTTCATGCCCTCCTTGCCGTAAGGCTTTAGCGCCTCTGTGACCATCACAGGTCCCAGGTCTGAGCCACCAATACCGATGTTGATGATCGTGTCAATCGGCTTGCCGGTGTAGCCCTTCCACTCGCCGGAGCGGACTTGCTCACTGAACTCCTTCATGTGTGCCTGCACAGCATTGACTTCCTCGACAACGCTCTGGCCATCGACTTTCATCTCCTCGTTCTTGACATTTCGAAGCGCAACATGGTAGACTGCGCGCTTCTCGGTGAAGTTGATCTTCTCGCCCTTGAACATGTCATCGCGGAGTTCTTCGAGCTTGGCCTCC
>JAVRRP010000449.1:0-18232 GCA_036872775.1 Oleoguttula sp. CCFEE 5521 | reverse complement strand
GCACGAAGTCGAAGAACTCAGCACTCAACTTTGGGATTAGCCTAATTGGTACCACTGATCAACCGTCCCATCTCAGAAGACGGTCAACTTCTGACAGCTACTCGACGGAGCCAATGTATCACAGATCTCCCAAACCCATATGCCCTCTCAATTCTGACCTCAACAAATAGTGTATCATATGTATCCTCGTGATACTAGGTAGTCATAATAAATGTAGAGAGCAATCGGCAAGTGGGGCATCGCAAGCAGAGGCCAGAGGGCGTTGTTCTCATGCAGGTACATGCCCAAATATTATTGACGAAATACAATTTCAATCCGAGTACTCATAAGGGGTGAAACTAGGGTATACAAGCCTTTCGACAGGACATACATTGTAGTCTCATGGCCCGCGACCTCGCACCAGACTGGATTCTTCAAGGAGCCCTTGCCGAACAAGACAAGTCAGCCCAGTGGTTCAAGCACAAGATCGCCAATATGTCCTCCGAAGAGTCTACGGGTCCCTCAAAAGGCCTGACACTGACGGTCATTGGATGCGGTATGAGCGTTATCGCCATGTCTTGAGCTCGAAACGAGCTGATCATGGCTAGGAACCCTCGGGACCGCAATCTTGGGAGGCATCTTCGAATTTCAGGACACTAGCAAGATGAACGAGCAGGCCGATAGTGACACGCTGGAACGGTTACCGACCATCTTCAATGCATGCGTGAGAAGTGATTCGAGCGCTGCCAGGATCCGCAAAGAACTCGGCAACTACAAAACCCCCATCAACGTCCGACAAAACGATAATGTGGCTGCTACTAAGGAGGCAGATGTAGTGATTTTGGGCTGCAAGCCCTATGCGACTGCTAGCATCCTAGGAAACCACGAGATGAGAGACGCACTCAAGGGCAAGCTCCTCATCTCCATCCTAGCCGGCGTGCCCGAAACCCAGATCGCCTCAATCCTGTACCCCTCCGGCGTCCCTGACAAGGGAGCATGCACCATCATCCGCGCAATGCCCAACACCGCCGCCTCAATCCGCGAGAGTATGACCGTGCTCTCCGTGCCTACGCCTCCTCCACCAGCCGAGCAGCTGGAACTCACAACCTGGATCTTCAGCCGCATCGGCCGCGTGTCTACCCTGCCTCCAAACCTCATGGACGCCGCTACAGCGCTCTGCGGCTCCGGTCCCGCCTTCACAGCCGTCTTCATCGAGTCCTTGGCATTGGGAGCGATCGCGATGGGCATCCCGAAGGAGTCTGCGTATGAGATGGCCGCGCAGACTGTGCGTGGTATGACTGGTTTGGTGCTGGGAGGCGAGCATCCGGCGGTGGCGCGGGATCGGGTAAGTAGTCCGGGAGGTTGTACGGTGGGTGGATTGGTTGTGCTTGAGGAGGGGGGACTCAGGGGCACGGTCAGTAGGGCGGTTAGAGAGGCGACTGTTGTGGCTAGTCAGCTGGGGGAGGGTGGGAAGAACGTGAATGGGACGAGGCGATGATGTTGGGAGGGTTATGCGACTGGCGCGGAAGTGGCATCACTGTCTATGCCCGAACTAGCATTGAGGCGATCGCGTAGATAGTAGTCTCGACGCGCGATCAAACGAGCACAGCGCTTGTAGACGTGGTGCAAAGCCTGTCCCTGCGAATCGATATGGCGGTGCTCGACTAGTCGAATGGATACACAAAGTACATCGCTGTACTACACGCCATCCCAAATGCCCTCCAACGCCGTACTTTTCCCTCATCTGCTGCACACGATCAACCAGAAAACCTCTTCGTGATCTTAGCCAGAACTGCGGGATCATTAGCATCATTCCAATCTGCCCCATTCTCCGCTCCTCGCTCGTCTCTCGCGCCTCCCGGTGTCCAGCTCTATTCTCCTGCGCACATTCTTCTCCCCAGCCCCCTCTCAACCTCTATAGCACGAACAAGACAGAGAGACGACTCACCATGCAGCCCCACAACACTGATAATAAACCCCACGCTCAACACCATCACCACAAACGGATCTACCTTGAGACCAGGACTCTCATCCGTATACAGCTTCAGCATCGTCGCTGAGCTTCCTCCTGCGCCGCTCGACCTCGTGCTGGTAGACCGCACATTCGCGGCTTTCTCCTTGAGATCGCTCGCAGCTTTGCGGCGGATTGCTGTTGCGGGGCCGCCGGGGGGTTTGGGCGAGGAGGGGCGCGCGCCGGTTGCGGTCGCGGAGGTGGGGGCGTCGGTACGGGGGGCGGACTAGGAGGAAATGTTAGACAGAGCTTTGCGCGATTATGACAAACCCATTTTCAGCGATCGAGGGTGCCTTGTATCTGTGTGCAAGGGACGCTGATATTGGGGTGTCCATTCCATACCATTGTGACTGGAGGGGGGCGGTATTGACGCTGCAGGTCAAGACTCCGTTGTTCGAGAATGTGAGTTCGGAGCGATTCAGCTCAATTGAAGAATGGTAATGGGGCTATGAAGAGGATGTGTGGTGAACGCGATTGGTTCAGTGCAGTTCAAATGTTGCTCGTGAAGCCACGTTCACGCATGGAAAGTACGGGGAAGCCCAATGCGGTAATTGGAAGGTGCAACTCTTGGCCGCCGTATGACTCGTGCTCACATTAGCAGCCTCCAGTCCATAGCAATGGCGAGAATGTGCACGTGAGTGGAAAAGGGTGATATTCTGGTGCTGTTGGCTCTTGGATCGCATCAGAAGCGCTACATACAGCACCTCACTCCCTCACACTCCTCTCCAACATCTTCACACTCTCCCTAATCTTCGGATCAAAATGCAGTTTTAGCAATTCCCCATCCCAAGCTGTCGCAGCCATAGGATTTGCCCCCTCCAATCCAGCATTAGGATCAAAGACTCCGTCTCCTTTCCTCTCCTCCGTGTTCCAGAGTCCAGCAACCTTCCTTGTGTGCGTTTTCGCTACTTGATTGAGTAGACCAAGCAAGGCTACGGCGCTCTTCTGCGGCACGTGCAGACTTGCGCTCAGTAGCTGCTTTGTAAACGCTGCGACTCGCAGCGGCGGAACAGATTTTGTCGAGGTTGGAGGAAGGAGGACAGCGGAGAGGGAGCGCAGGAGCAACACTGTGGTCGTAGCGACGTTGACGCGGGAGTCGGCTGAGGGCGTGGGAAGGCTGTTGGGGTCCTTGAGCGTGGCAGTTCGCGAGCTAAGCTCAAGTTCGGCATCCAGTGAAAGCGAGAGGAGCAGCCGGTAGAGGTGCGTGATGAAGAAGTTTAGATCCAGCGAAAGGGAAGTGGCGGATTTGGCGACGTCTACCTGGCCTTGTAACAGTGCAAAGGCGGTCGTGATGCAGAGAAGCGACTCGCGTATGGCATTTCGAGCGATCGCAGCATCGACTGCTGTGTCGGCGGCGGAAGCCTCTTCGTCATCATCGTGCGGCGCCTCGGTGTCAGCCTCTGCTTCGGCAATAAGATCTTTCAGCACTTCCAGTACGTCGCCAAAGAAATCCTGATTGATCAGGTGTGCGTAGCGAGCCAGACCCTCGAGTACAGCGCCCATGAGGTGGTCCACACGCGCCTTGAGGATGCGAAAGTAAGCTATGAACACGAGCTTGAGCGTCTCTGCTTGGTTCTTGTCGCGTTCTTCGTAGGAGACTGTGGCATCTGCTTCTTTCATCTCCTTCGCGACTTCTTTTCGTTCGCGCATGACTTTCTTCTCGCGCTTCGTGCGGAATTCCTTCTTGTACGCCTTCGGCTTCTTGCCATTCGGCCACTCTTCTCGAGGTGCAGCCTTGTCGACACGCTCTGTCGAAGCTTTGCCACTGAACTCGTTCAGCAGTCGCAGATGGAGGAATGTGTTCAGCACGCCTTCGTGGATGTGGTAGTTCTTCGTCTTCAGCATCTTCGCTAATTGCGCGACAGCTTCAAGACTGATGTGTCCGCTGTCGTCGTCCTTGAAGACACGCTCCAGTGCAGCTAAACACCGAGCGAAGTCCTGATCCAGGTCCGCTGATGGCCTGCCTGAAAGCTTGCCCACCACGATACCAATAAGCTCGTTCCTTAGATTGAAGTGCGGCGCGGCCTCCAGTAATGTACATGCGCACGCGATCGCCACGGTGCCGAGACTCGCAGTGTTCGAATCGTTCGATCCACTCCCTTTCGCAAGCTTCTGCAAGCGATACACATACCGCTTATACCCTCCAAGCAGACCCTGCTCGAAAGCTCGCAAGTTCCTCACATCTCGGCTAACCTTCGCCTGCATATCATCTTTCCCAAGCGGCCGCACTCGATAGCCGGGTATGATGTCCTTAAACACCGCCAACTGCGTAGCCAGCCCGAGCTTCTTCACCGTCACATTCTTCGAATCCGCGACTTCGGCCAGCGGTCCGAGCAGGCCGATATGCTCTTCGGGATTCTCACTCAGCATACTAGCCATCCTCGCTAGATCCTCCTTCGCCTGGAGGATCTGCTCCTTGCTCGACAGCTGCGGCTGCTTAGGCAGGCGATCTGCCTTCACGTCCGCAACCCCGCTGTCGGCGTCATCGTCGCTGGCGAGGAAGCTGTCGGCATCTCCGTCCTTCGTGGTCTCAGGCTCAGGAGCTTGGTCGATAATCTCGCCATCTGCGGTCTTGATGGGCAGTTTCTTGTGCTGTGTATCTTTCTGGGACTTGCGGGAGCGATTTTCGTAGTCTTGCTCGAGGTTCCATTTTGTGAAGCCGGGGAGGGAATCGCTGGGCGGGGAGAGGCGGCGGCGTTTGGGAGCCGGCTCTTGTGCCATTGCTGCGATACTTTCGAGGACTATCACAGTGGGTGTAATCGGCTTTCACGGCATATGTAGAGTTCAACCTGTAATTCGACTCTGATGTCAACTTTTTTGACTTGGCGGGGAATTTTCTCCGACTCGCATGTGAAGATCTTGAGATGGACATCTACATATCTGTCGCAACCCACCCTCATCCACTCCACGGCACCATATTAACTTCACAAAGATGCGCCAACTCACCGACACCGAGACGAAGACTCTCTTCGAGAAGCTCGCCAATTACACCGGCCGCAGCCTCAACAATCTCCTCACAGACACCGCTCCCTCCGCAGCCAAAGCCTCTACACCCGACCGCTACGTCTTCCGCATCCAGAAAGACCGCGTCTACTACGTGCGTGAATCGCTCGCCAACCTCGCCACCTCTGTTGCCCGCGATCAGCTCCTCTCACTGGGAACATGTCTGGGAAAATTCACGAAGACTGGAAAGTTTCGGCTACATATTACGGCGTTGGATGTGATTGCGCCGCATGCGAGGTATAAGGTCTGGGTGAAGGCGAATGGGGAGATGCCGTTTCTGTATGGGGGGCACGTTGTCAAAGCGCATGTAGGACGGTGGAGTGAGGACTGTCCTGAACATCAGGGCGTGGTGGTGTTGAGTATGAGTGACACGCCATTGGTGAGTTGGAGCATGAGTTTTTGGGTGGGAGAGGCATGGCTGACGAGATGTAGGGCTTTGGTGTGACTGCGCGATCGACTGCTGAGGGGAGACGACTGGATCCTACTGGTATTGTGGTTTTCAGGCAAGCTGACGTCGGCGAGTACTTGCGCGAGGAAGATACGCTGTTCACGACTTGAGCATCTGGGCATGTATGGCACTATTGGAATTAGCACATGACCCGAGGGCCGTGGGCAAATACGACGCCTCAGTGGTCGAACAAGGCCAACGGCCAGCGTGCGAATGCCGCCTCAGCTGCGCCAGCAGAGCTTCGGTACGGTTTGACATGCGCAGCACGGAAAGCAGTACACGGCAGGCTCGTGCTGTGGCTGACTGAAGTGGCATCCAAGCTGTCTCACGCTCGCCTATGGACGACCAGCGGGCCGACGCCATTTCGACCGGGTGGTAAGCCATTGTGGTTGAAGCAAGCACCAGATGTTTGATGGACATTTCGGCAGCACGACGGCCACCTGCGGAAGCACTATGGCAGAAGGGCGCCGCTTTGTCACTTGGACAGAAGAAACACAGCGGACAAAAGTCAACCCTGGGCGGTATCTTCGGCCCGGGTAAAGAGAAAGCTAGGATTAGCCGCAGCTGCAGCGGCACAGTGACAGAATTGAATGAAGTACGACAGACCACATGTCACCATGCGCTCATTCGCAACACATTGGTGAAGCAACGTGGCTAGCTGAATCTATGCCTCCCGAAATTCATTGAGCAACTTAAGTCCTTCCACAAGCCTAAGTTTTTTATTCCATCTCAGTCACATTCCCTTCTGCGCTCTCTATAACAGGCAATTGATCCAGCAAGACCTCTCACATTTCACAGAGCCAAAGAGAACAGTAAAAGGCAAAGGCACATATCGCACCATGCCTACATACATCGTTACAGGCGCCAACCGCGGGCTCGGTCTCGAGTTCGTCCGCCAGCTCGCCAAAGACTCCTCCAACACCATCATCGCCACCTCCCGAACCTCGTCCACAGACCTCGCCGACGTCAAGAAAGTCGCCTCCGAGAAAACCCACTTCCTGACCTGCGACACTGGCTCCCTAGATAGCATCAAGTCCTTCGTCTCGGAAGTCAAGTCCCAACTCTCAGGCAGCAAAATCGACTTTCTAATCAACAACGCCGGCATAAACACCGTCCCCGAGCAAACTGCCCTCTCCATAAACCCCTCGGATCTCGACGAGCAGATCCGCGTCAACGTCATCGGGCCGGCGAAAACGACGCAATTCCTACTCGAAGCCTCCCTCCTCTCAGACTCCGTCCGCATAATAAACATGTCCTCCGGCCTCGGCAGCATGGCCGTCTCCCTCTCCATCACGCCGCGCAAATGCGCCACATACAGCATCTCCAAAGCCGCACTTTGCGCTTTGAGCGTGCAGCAAAGCGGCGAGATCAAGGAGAAGCTCAAAGGCGCTGTAGTGGTGGCCATGGATCCCGGATGGGTGAAGACGAGGATGGGGGGTGAGGGCGCGGTGTTGGAGCCGGAGGAGAGTATTGGGGGGATGCTGAAATGTATACATGGGTTGGAGGAGAAGAGCAATGGGAAGTTTTTTACGTATACTGGGGAGGAGGTGCCGTGGTGAGGAGGCGAGCAGCAGATGCGGGTAGGGTGAGGGTTTACAGAACGGCGAGCGGCAAGTGCTGAGGTGTGCACGAAGGTCAGTATTCAGTTACTAGGGACATTATGGAGTCTGGCTCGCTCTGCGTTCAGCCGATGTACTGCTACACTCTTATTACACTACTCCCATGCCCTATTCGCCGTCGTCTTTGCTTCCACTCCAGATTTTTGCCTGTGGGTCTCGTCTCTCTCACACTCCTCGGCGGCAGATCCTCAGGCGGTTTCGGTGCCTCACTCGGCGGCGCAGTCACAGCATTGCCCCGACTTCTCGGCTTGACCATAAGTAGAATGAACATCCCCACAACCAATAGGATCAACAACAGCAAGATCTTTCTCTTCGTGCTCTTCTTCTGATACCCCGTAGCGACGGTCAGCTCCTTGTCCGCAGCCTTAACATGCTCCGCCGTGCGCTCCACATTATAGTCGATGCGGTCAAGTAGAGACCCTTGATCGATGACCATTGTCTGCAACTCCTGAAACATGTTCGAGAGGTCTATCACGCCCTGGGCGATGCTTTCGATCTCGCGTTCGCGTTGCTCGATAGCTGAGTCTTGCAAGCCGGTCCGACGTCTGACTTGTGCAGTCTGTAGTAAAGTCGACTGCGCGGAGCTGCGATCTAGCTCGGAGTCTTGCATTGCTGGGTCGGTATAGGGATTCGCTGCCAGCGAAGGTGTCGCGGATCGGGAATCGAGGGTGGAAGGGAGACCGTTCAAAGAGCGCAACTTCTTCAGATAGGCCGTCTGCTTTTTGCGAAACGTGGTGCTTACTTCGCCCACCCGAGCAGCAAGACTCATCTTCAGATTCCTCGCCATAGTCTCATCTTCCTTCGTCAGCCCGCCTCTCGACTGCTGCGTGCGCGCCTGCTCAGCAACAAGTTTATCCACGCGCCGACTAGCGACTTGACAACTCGTGAAGCCGCGCGTGATTTCCTGCGTCAGAGCCTCGATCTCCCTCTCCTCCTTAGCTTTCACGCTCTCATCGTCAAACCCGGGCAGGACGTGCTTGGCGTGCATCTGATCCAGCCGTCGCATGCAAGTCGAGACGTCTGTGAGGTGCTGCGCGATCTCATCTTGTATGTCTAGCCAGCGGGGAGGCAGAACGTCCATCTCGATGACCGCGTCGCCATTGTTGGTGTTGAGCAGGCCGGCGGACTCGGAGTCGAAGTCGCTGGTAGGGCCATTGTAGCGGGGCCGCTTCGCGGGATGGTGGGCGTAGGATTGGCGGTACGATATGAAGCTACGGATGTTGGATTAGCTGAGGCTTCGGGGCAAGTAGGTGAAGCAGGGCGTACAGGTTTGTCCTGTCGCGCCATGCGCCCAGGTTGTGGGCGGTGGACATGGCGCAGTCAGGTAGCGTAGAGGCTAGAGCATCATGTGCTATCGAAGCCTCTCACTGAGTTCCATCGTGTGGACTGCTGAGGCTATGTGTAATAATGGAAATATAACTATCTCGCGTCCGACATAGCTGTTGTCATGCACAATTTGCACGAGTCAGGTGTACTTGCCCTTGTTTCGCCCTGTTCGGTTGCACCCGCGCCGTCCCGCTCGCCCACTTCGCGCCAGCTTGTGACGAACTGCCCTGCAATCGTTCACCGGAACTCTGTTTGTCCTTCCCATTTGACCTACAAACACCCAATTGGCCGCCAACTTGATCGCCAACCAACTCAGCTCCTACCAAGACCCAATCAACACCTCATCTTCGCACAACACCATCATGGTATGATCGCGCCCGTCTGAGCTTCATTGCGTACCCCGCCATGAGGCAGCGAAGAAAACAAGCCTCACGTGGAAGAACAACATGGCTCGGCGAATTTTGCTGACATTGAGGGACCATATAGGCGGATTCATTGACTGAAGAGCAAGTGTCGGAGTTCAAGGAGGCGTTCTCACTCTTCGTACGTTGTGAATTCTGCCACATCAGTCTACCGATCCCAATGCTAATACCAAACACCAGGACAAGGACGGCGATGGTACATATCGAAAGCTCTTGACGACATGAATCCCTTGCGACTAACGCAGTCTACCAGGCCAAATCACCACCAAAGAGCTCGGCACCGTCATGCGCTCCCTCGGCCAAAACCCCTCCGAGTCCGAACTCCAAGACATGATCAACGAAGTCGACGCCGACAACAACGGCACGATCGACTTCCCCGAGTTCCTGACCATGATGGCGCGCAAGATGAAGGACACGGACTCCGAGGAGGAGATCCGCGAGGCCTTCAAGGTGTTTGACCGCGACAATAATGGGTTTATTTCGGCGGCGGAGCTGAGACATGTCATGACGAGTATTGGGGAGAAGCTGACGGATGATGAGGTGGATGAGATGATACGGGAGGCGGATCAGGATGGCGATGGGAGGATTGATTGTGAGTCGCTTGAAAATGTTGAGGTTGATGAGGGTTGTATACTGACTTGTGTTGTGCAGATAACGAGTTTGTGCAGTTGATGATGCAGAAATAGTGGTGAGCTGAGGAAGGGTCTTGTCTGAAGCTGCCTGCTTCGGCATGAGCAAGGAGATGTCCTGCATGATCGGTGGTGGTGAAACATGACAACGGGGGCACGCCACGTGCTTGTTGGTCGAACAACGCGTGTTTTGCACTTCACAAGCGCTAGCACAGCGAAGTACTCGGTTCCCATTTCTCCTAGCCTGGCAATCCTGACGAATGACCTTGCTTCCACTCTCACTTTGCCAGCGATTTTCGAAAGTGATCTTCAATGTATCTCCTACGTTCGCAGTGCTACGCGCCATCACTCAGCAATTCACTCTGCTCCAGTGCGTACGGTACACGACAGCGATTGCGAACCGGGCCTCTGGGCAATAGCGGACTCGAACATTGGGTGGGAGCACGTGACTTTTCCGAATCAGGAAGGAATCCCACGTCCTTTCCCACTTTCAATTTCTCTCCTGCGACAAGCAGGACGGCAACCACACGGCCTGTCACGAACACAGCAGGGCTAGTTTTTTTGTAAACTGTTATATATACTATTATTAACGCGTTGCCCTTCATCCAATCAGCCCGGCTGTACGTTCGCCCACCTCGCCCTCCTCTCGAGCCCTGCTAACAACCAACCAGAGCTCAATCGGTAGAGCGTGAGACTCTTAGCATCACTGCGATCTCAAGGTCGCGGGTTCGACCCCCGCGTTGGGCTCACTCAACGCTATTGTCACAGACGATAACAAAGACCTACTTTTTGTCTATCTCTTTATATCATTCGACCCAGGAAGGCGCGAACTAGCTTGAAATCTGCTTACCCTCATTCTAATAGCTTACCAGGAGCTTACTCAACAATGCCAACAGCTGTCTCGTACGGTATCTCTTCCGCGTACTATTTCTCAATGTCTACTCAATGGTGAAGGTGACGTTGAGGTTTTTCACTTGTGCGTCATGTGACTTAGCGAGCAGGAAATCTTGGCACCACTCGTCCAACTTTGTGCCATGATCCATACACACCTCCCCGAGAGATCACAGCAGTACTAAGTTGCATGGTTCGCTTGGTTCCGGCTCACTGTGGGTGTCGTGTACGGCGTTCACGTGCGGACCATACGACACCACGCTCGGAGTTCGCAGTTTTCGAGCTTCCTCATCTGGCCAGCTGCCTCGGAGCTGACATGAGCGATTCGTTGTCATCGTGTGGAAACTCCAAAAGCAGCAGGTGAGGCTTACGGCAAGCCTCGCGAAGCAATTCTTCGTACACTAGGGAGAAAGCTTGTGAGTGCTCGTTGACTTCTAGTCTATACGTCTCGCGGTCGGTTTGCTATTTTTCTCGCGAGTCCAACCGGCTCATTTGCATCTTCGTCTCTTTCCTTCCTCTCCACCATCATGTCTCAACAATTGAAGCTCCCCGATGGCCGTGTGATTGACTTCCACATCGACGGCGACACGAATGGCTACCCGTTCATTTGGCTCCACGGCACACCAGGGTCTCGACTAGCAGTCCCGCCAAGTCTTGCAGAACTCTGTAAGACTAAAGCACTGAAGATCATTGCCATCTCCCGACCAGGCTACGGTGACTCTAGTCGACACGAAGGTCGGGCAGTGGTCGATACCGTAGCCGACGTGACCGCATTGAACGAGCATCTTGGCATCAAGGATTGCGTTGTAGGAGGCTGGAGCGGTGGAGGTATGACATTGCCTTGAATCTCCAATCGGTGAGGTTTAGCTGGTTTAACGAACTTCTAGGACCTCACGTCCTTGCCTGCGCGGCCCGTCTGAAGGGCGTCAAATCTGCACTGTGTGTCGCGGGCTGCGCCCCGTACGGCAAAGACGACCTCGACTTTCTCGCTGGCCAGGGCCAAGATAGTGCGTGACGACGCAAGAGTACACACGGATCGCGGACACTGACATTCCTTCGCAGACATCGACGAATTCAACGCCACCTTAGAAGGAGAGACTGCCCTGCGCAAGCTATTAGACTCCCAATGCCCCGGACTTCTTGCCGCAGACGCCGCCGGTCTAGTGCAAGAAATGGCCACCATCCTGCCTGAAGTCGACAAGAATGCCCTCCTCTCGAACGCCACCCTCGGCCAAGGAGTCGTAGAAGGCATCCACGAAGGGCTCAAGCACAGCACCGACGGCTGGTTCGACGACGACATGGAGTTAATGAAGCCATGGGGTTTCGAGGTCGAGGAGGTGAAAGTGCCGACTGCGGTGTGGCAGGGGAGTGAGGACCAGATGGTCCCTTTCGCGCATGGGGAGTGGATCGTCAAGCACTTGCCTGATGAGTGGTGCAAGGCGCATTTGCTCCAGGGCGAGGGGCACATTTCGGTGTACATCGGTCATGAGGAGATGATGGTAAAGGAGCTGTTGGAGGACATAAAGCGGTAGTATGCTGCACCTCACCTGATCCCCGTACGACAGTACTTAGTCGTTCAACCACGGCGTGCTCACCGTGACACAAGACGGGTTCTCATAATTCATTCAACATCCTGCGTTTGTGTTTTACTCTCAATCATCTCCTCTCAGTGCCTTCTGCCTCGCCCTCAAAGCCTCCGCCAGCCCACCCGCCAATCCGGCCCCACCGCCATTCGGAGTCACCCTCCCACTATTCCCTCCGCTCTCCCCTCCACTAGCCTGCAACCCACCATTACTGTACCCGCTATCTCTCGGCGTCGCAGGCGCCGGCTTTCGGCCAGCGGGTCGCTTAGCGGGAGGAGCAGGCGGGCCGGGTTTCGCGGATATGCCGTTGCTTCTTGACGTAGTTGCTGCGGCGGGCGCTGGGGGTGGAGGTGGTCGGGAGATGGTAGGTGGGGGTGGAGGCGGGGGAGGTGCGGTCTTGATTTCTTCGAGGTAGGCTGCGGGGGTCCAGCCAGAGGCCGAGTGGTCCAGGCGTTTGGCTAGCCACCAGCCTGTTGCGGTCACGTCAGCATACGAAAGAGAAGCAAGAGAGATGGGAGCACGTACCATTGCTCTCCTTCTGTGTGATCAAGATCACCTCGTCCTTCCTCAAACTCAATTCCCCACTCGTCTGCCCCGCGAAATCATACATGGCCTTATACTGCGGATCCTTCGGTGCTGCAGGCGCCATAGGCGGAGGCGGCGGCGGCGGCACACGTATAGAATCATTCGACTCAGTGGACGCGTTCCTCGCATGCGCCGCTCCATACCCATTCGTCAACTGGCTTACGGGCTGCGGCATGGGCACAGGTACAATCCTCTCTTGTCGTGCAACCGGCTGCGGCATAGCTTGAGGGATGACTTGCTGTGCCTGCGGCTTGGGCGGCTCGACGTACCCTCTCCCAGGTAGCGGCTGTGACACAGGGACAGGTCTTCGATTCGCGTTGGCAGCTTGCTGGCTGAGTTTGCCGCCCGTGCTTTTCTTGAGCAGACCACCGGCTTTCACTGGCTTCGCTGCTACAGGCTTGCCTTTCGGCGTGGCTTTGCTGACTGAGTTCGACGACTCACCAGGGCCAGTGTGGATCTGGCCGGACTTGTACAGATCATCTCTTCGTACGTTCGGGTCCTTCACTGCTTTGACCGCGGCGGATTTCCCAGGCTTCTTGTTGTATTGGATCGCGTCCCCAATCTGCAGTGGTATCGCGCCGCGGGTCAGCACGTTGAATTGCGTGAAGAACTCGGTCTTGAAGACGCAATTGACCAGCGGGTCTGGCTCTTGCGGACTACCGGCGCCGATCGAGAACCAGTCGTCTTTGAGATTACTAGCACTGATGAACTTGACCGATCGGACAGGGATAGTGCGTTCGGCGGAGATCTGAACTTGGCCACTGATGAGCGCTTGCTTGATGATGTAGATATTCGATTCAGTCAGCACGATCATCCGAGCTTCGGGCTTGCTCGATCGGCCAAGTTTGGAGACAAGTAATTCGCATCGGCAAGAGAATCTTGTCGCCTCGCTTGGTCCAATGTTGGCAGCTCGTCGAAGCACCTCGCCTGAGCCGCCCTTGTTGTCGATGCCAAGATAATCGCCGAGGAAGCGTCGATAGCCCACAAGTGAGTATCTGCGCCTCTCTTTGCGTCCACCAAGTACCTTGTGTCCCTGATCTCGCAGCTTCAAGTTCGGCTCACCGCCGCTCTTCTTCCTCCAGAACCGCTGTATCCGCGTTGCACACTCAATTCGATATCGAAGGTAGTTTCGCCATGCGCGTTGTATGCGAATGGCCATGTTGTGCCAATACTTGTCTCGCATTGTCTCCAACGCGAACAGTGTCTCAGGAGTCTTGATAAATGCTTTTGACATTCCCATCTGCCACTCTTCTGCTGGTATCGAAGTGTCCTTCAGAATTTGTTTCACACCGCTTTTCGCGTCGCCCGTCCAAGTGTACTCGCCAGCGTAGCTACACTTTGGACTTAGCAAATAAAAGCGCTCCACGAACTTCTCGAATGTCTGTCGATACGCGAAGCCAGCCCGCCGAATTCGGACGTTTTCTTGCAGACCGAGATACTTGATCTGATGCATGACATTGCCGTCGTTGTATTCGGTCGGACTTTTGTTTTCGTTCGGTTTGATCGTGCGGATGTAGCTGGGCGTGCATTTCATAAGCGTGGCAACCAAGTCATTCGCACTCGCTTTGATCTTGTCGCCTGCCGTTGGTGGTCTCCGCTTGTTATCTTGGTCGATGCGGTCAGGGAATATGGTCTGCACGAATGCATTGCCACTCTCTCCGACGAGGTTGAGCAAGTCTTTCAGTAGCTGGTCCTTGTTCTTGTCCGTCATGCCTGCGACTTCGTAGTTGACATCACCAGCATAGTGCTTGATGACGAATTGGCCTTGTCGAGGCGCGAAATTGGGATTTGAGCTGAGTGCATTGAGTCGTTGGACAAACGTGCCATCAGCTGCTGTGGGATCTGCGTGTGCTGTCGCGCAAGCATCGTTGAGCGCGGCGAACACGCCAGGTGGTCGCTTTTCTTCGATCAGCTCGCACACGACCTTATTGTCGAAGTACTTGATCGGCGTCCATTGAATCTGCTCTCGTGCGTACTCTTCTTGCTCCGTTTTCAAAGTGAGCTGGATGAAGATCTGCTGAAGCTTCTCGTTGACATAATTGATGCAGAGCTGCTCAAATGAGTTCTTCTCGAAGATTTCGAAGCCGTAGATGTCCAATATACCAATCGAGTGGCTGATCGCGCTCCGCGCTTTCAAAGATGCATTAATGCGCTGCACAATCCAGTCGAACATGTTCGTGTAGATCGCCATGCTGAGCGCATCCCTCACTGACGAAGCCTGCGCAATGTTCATCGGCACGTCGTACGTGGACCCTCTCCGACCACCTCGTGCAGTCTCGATCGTCCGTGTGCTCATCGCCTTGTTCACATGTGACGAGTCGACCTCGAGCAAGTATGCCACGAAGTCTACCACGCTCTGATCAACGATCTCCGCGTTGCCCTCATCGTTCTCTCGGAATGACACGTTGCCGATCCAGAGTACCGCAGCCAACATCCGGAACACCTCATCGATCTCCTGCTGCGACATTCCAATCACCTTCATCGCATTTAGCGTGTCCTTGAAGTCCGCCTTGTCATCAATTCCGTTCACATCGTAGCACTTGCTTTTACTCAGATAGGCATAAGTATTCGGTTGCTGCACCCCATAACTCGATCGGTAAGTGTCGCTCGCAGCTTTCGTGAACTGGTAGAAAATATGAAAGTCTCTCTCCTCCTTCACCTGCCGTACCACTCGGCTCTTTTCGAGTAGATAATTGTTGATATTCGCTCCTACCGGCTCACCCTGATCGTTGAATTGAATCTCAAGATACTTTCCGAAGCGTGAACTGTTATTATTCCGCAAGGTTTTCGCATTTCCGAACGACTCCAGCAAAGGGTTGGTAGCCAGCACCATGTCCTTAATCTCTTGGATTGAGCTGTTGCTGCCGCCAGACACACTTGCAATATACTGCATGATCCGCTTCGCAGCCTCGGTCTTTCCTGCGCCTGACTCTCCGGAGATGATCACACATTGGTTCTCCTTGTAGGCCTTCATGTTGTAGTAGGACGCCTCCGCGATGGCAAACACATGCGGCGGTACCTCTAGCCTGTTCTTCCCCTGGTAGCTGTGCAGCACTGCATCCGTATAGATGCCCAAGTCCCGGAACGGATTGACCGAGACCAGCACGTGGCCAATGTAGGTGTAGATCTCGCCATTCTGAAAGCGGATCTTGAGATTGTCGTTAATGGCCTCGTTGCTGATTTTGGAGATAAGGGTCAGATCCGAGACGCCGACCTCCTTCTTCTTGCTGGTCTCGTAGGCGGCTTTTCGGATTGCCGGGGCGCCTGATGTGTTGGATTGGGCCACAGGTTGAGGTCCGTCCTTCTTGCGGCCGGCGCGTTTGGTGACAGCCTGACACTGTCGTCAGCATGATCGCCTACCATGACATGCTACAGTCTCTTACCATGTTTGCGGTCTTTCTCGCACCTTCCGACCTATCTTTGCGCTCGCCGTTTCACTTGCGCCAGCTCGGACCAGCCAGTGCCTAATCGCTTTTTGCCGTCAACGCGGTCAGTCAATCCTCCTTATAGCAACAGTAAACGCCAGCAAGATTAGTTAACATCAATCGCAGGGTATGGCCAGTGGTGTAGAGAAGAGAGCGGCATTCTTTAACATAGGAATCAGCTCCATGCGCTCACCTGTGAGGTCACCTTGGACGCCAAGCTTTCCTACTGCGCCACGAGGGAAGGCGCGGAAGACTTTACCTCTTCTTTCACTTCAGACCTCATCTTTGCCACGACGACGACGCGCAAGCCGATGTAAGGCGCCACTTTAGCAGAAGGTGATGTTCGTCTCCTGTGCGACTGTTAGACCTCTCCATGGGCATGCAACGTACTCGCTAGCCTGGTCGTGTCTGCATCTGGCAATTCAAGACGGAAAGCTGCATTACCACGCGACGTATACGACTACCAGGCTGAATGTGCTACGATGCACGAGATGCAGGCAGCAGAGCTGAGGAAACGGTAATTCGGTGCGCCCATGATTGTATTACAGCACAGTTCGTGGCATAGCTCACATGTGCTATGCGGACCAAGACTCCGACTGGAAACAGACATCCGGCACTTGAACACGCTGACTCGCCTGCTATCGCGTCTGAGGGTGAGCCATTGGCGGGAATAAAGTTCATCACGTTGCTTGCAGGCATCGCATGCCATTGCAATTCAAGCCCTACCGCTGCATTCATATCGAGATTGCGGTGCTGCTGGCTAACCTCGGGTAGCGATGTTGCCCGCTGCATTTCATGTAGGAAATGCTACGCAGAGACAGCAAGTCAAGCATCGCAAAGATAAGTAAGTCGATGGCTATAAGTGCCAGTATCGCATCCACCTCATCCCGTATGTAAGTCTGCATCTCACTGTCCCTCTTCAAGCAATTTCCGTACACTACGAACCCTATCACCCCAGAAACCGCAGCCATGGTTCGCAGAGAGACCCATGGCGCTCGCCAATTCAACTACTTCAACCTCTTCATGGTGATCGCCATGTCCTTCGGGTCCATGACCTACGGTTACAGCGCCTCGATCATAGGCACAACCCTCGGTCAACCCAGCTTCCTCACTTACTTCGCCCTCGACACCCGTGCGGATGCCACATCCCTGATCTCCACCATGAACGGACTTTATCAAGTCGGCGGCTTCCTGGGGGTCTTCACGGTATCCTACTTCGCCGACAAGTGGGGGAGGAAAGCTGCGATTGGTGTGAGCGCATTGATCGTGCTCATTAGTGGAGCGCTATTGGCGGGGAGCGTGAACGTGGGAATGTTCATTGCATTTCGATTCTTCAACGGAGCTGGAGCATTCATGATTCTGTCCGCCGTACCAATCTGGATGAACGAAGTCACGCCTCCCCGAAATCGCGGAATGCTAGTCGACATCCACGGTGCAGCGCTTCTCTTCGGCTACATGGTGGCAGCTTGGGTCGGCAACGGCTTCTTCTATCTCAACACTGCTGCCGCATGGCGAGCGCCGATGGGTATGCGCCCTTTGCTCATTCACCTACAATGCTGAAGCAGATCTCTGACAAAGTGCAGCCTTCCAATGCCTGCCCCCACTAATCCTCCTATGCCTTCTCCCTTTCATGCCCGAATCCCCTCGCTTCCTCCTGATGCACGACAAGCACGAGGAAGCAGCCTCAAACCTCCTTCGCCTGCACACCCGCGAAGAAGCCGAGTCCGAGCTCGCCCAGATCTCTGCTCAAATGCAGATAGACCGCACGCTACCCTGCAGCTACTGGGCCATGCTCAAGAAACCCTCCTACCGCAAACGTACCCTACTCTGTCTCGGCACGACCTGTGGTGTGCAGATGTCCGGTATCTTGGTGATCAATAACTACGGCGCCACGTTGTACGCTGGGCTAGGCTACAGCCCAGAGAAACAGCTCATCCTGCTTGGCGGCTGGCTGACACTAGCATTCGGCTGTGGCGTCCTTTCCCTCTTTGTCGTCGACCGCTTGCCCCGACCCAAGCTCATTGGAGCCGGGCTGATGGGTTGCATGGTCTGCCTGATCGTCGAGTGCGCATTGGTAGCAACCTACGTGGGCGGCACAAACAAAGCTGCTCTAAGTGCCGCGGTGGCGATGTTCTACGTTGTAAGCATCGTTTCCTTCGAAGGCGTGCAACTGATCTAGTGCTCTAACATGTTCGCAGTACGTCATCTTCTACGAAATCGCCCTCGACGGCCTGCAATTCGCCTACATCGGCGAGCTCTTCCCCACACACATCCGCGCCAAAGGCATGAACATAGGCGTCGCGGGCATCTG
>JAVRRP010000448.1:0-18236 GCA_036872775.1 Oleoguttula sp. CCFEE 5521 | reverse complement strand
GCCATGTAGCAGACCACATGCAGGTTTGACGGTCAGGGCGAATCTGTCCGATGATCTTGCGGATTTGAGGCTCGAAACCCATGTCAAGCATGCGGTCAGCTTCGTCAAGCACGAGATAAGTCACACGACGCAGGTTGGTCTTGCCAGACTCCAGCATGTCGATGAGACGTCCGGGAGTAGCGATGCAGACTTCCACACCCCTAGCGAGGTCGCGGATCTGTTGTCCCTTTGGCACACCACCGTACACGCAGGTGTTGCGGATGCGTGAAGACTTGCCGAATTTGCTGACCTCCTCTTGAATCTGGACTGCGAGCTCACGAGTTGGTGCGAGGATGAGGACGATAGGTCCGTCACCGGGTGCGAGCAGAGGCTGTGCGTTGATGTGGACGATGGCGGGTAAGCAGTAAGTGAGCGTCTTGCCGGAACCGGTCTCAGCAACACCAACAACGTCGCGTCCGGCGAGAGCCATGGGCCAGCCTTGAGATTGGATAGCGGTCGGGCGGTCGAAGCCTTGTGCCTTGACTTCGTTCATGACGTAACCGGGAAAGCCAGCCTCGTCGAAGGTCTCGACTGGCTTGGGCACAGCAGTGCCAGTGACCGCAATTGCGTGCTTTTGGCGGAAGATATCGACCTCTTGCTGCGAGCGACCTGCGACGGCTGGATCCTCTTTGTAGAACGACTTCTCGAACTTGGGCATCGTCGCGAGGTCCCAGTTCTGCGTCTTGAGACCAGCACCGAGGTTCGACATTCTGTCACCTCCAGCGCCGCCACCGTAGCTGCCTCCACCGCCGCCATAGCTGCCACCGGAGCCGCCATAGCCACCAGCGCCGCCTCCGTAGGATCCGCTGCCGCTGTGAGAAGAGTGTCAGTGAGTGTTGATGTTGATGTTGATTTTGATGATGACTGTGATGAAAGGAAGGGAAGGTGAACGGGGCTGCCATGCTAGGCTATACCTTTGGGAGTACCCATTGGAATAGTAGTTGCTAGGAGCGGATCCGCGATCTCCATAGCCATCGTACCCGTTGCTGTAGCCGCCGCCACCAGCAGCGCCGCCACCGCGACCACCGCCGTAGCCGCCTGCTCCACCGCCGTAAGAGCCTCCGCCGCCGTAAGAACCGCCTCCGCCGTATGACCCGCCGCCGTACGACATGATGGCGCTGGTGTGTAGTAAGGACTGATGAACTTGATGAAGGGAGTGAACGCGAATAGTATCGCAAGAGTTTTGGGGGTGCGAGGACTGAAGATTATGTTGTTGGTGATGAAGCAAATTTCGTTACGCCCGTGAAAGGAAGGAGTGACGGAGGCAGCGCACTTTCTCTGATTGCGCTAGGGCTGAGCCGCTCCCGTCGTACCCGCTTTTTCTCTGGTCTTCTGTCAACACGTGACAGACATGTGGAGTCAATACAGTTCCACTTCACTGTTGCACTGTTAGGCCGCGATGATGATAATGGCTTTGCATCAAGGAACACTGTGAACACGTCCTCACGTGGGCTGTCAACGCGACTGTTCACCACAAGAATCGCTGCCCGGCTCACAATGGTGCCCGGCTCCCAATGCTGCCCATGCCCATTGTCTGTGCACCGTTGTCCAATCCTGTTCCTACCATCTATCTGCAGAAGAGTTCCACTCTCTGGGACCCGAACAGTGAGCCGACCACTTTGACCTCCTGGCTGATACCACTGGTACCGTATACCACATGAATAGGAAGTGGCAATCACACTGGACTACTAGCCATCTCCCAGAAGCCCGTCTCCATTCTCGTGGCATGTATCAGTATCTTGACGAGCTCTTCTATCCGCCTAGGCGACAGATGCATTGCATGCTTCTCGATGAGAGCTCGTCCAGTCGCTACAACTTCGCAATAGCTATCCGCGGTGTAGTTGTCGATCCAGGTCTGGTATCGATTTGGCTTTGAGTCGACGGCCTTTTGAGCATGCAGTCGTTTCGCGATCACGCTATAGCCAAGAAGACAGGGTAGCAGACTAATCTGCAACGCAAGGGAGTCTTCTGAGTGGCCGATGTCAAGGACGTACCGCGTGTACGCCGTGCAGGCCTGGCTTTCCTCGGATTGCTCCATCTCCTCTTTTGTGATGCCGAGCTCTGCGCACTCCGCGATGTGCAGATCGGTCTCGTAGCGGATGGAGGTCACAATCTGCGCCGTAGCGGCGATGTCATCAAGATCCTTGGCCTTGTAGCCTGCGAGTGAATTCGCCCGAGCGAAGTGTATCAGGTACAGGTAGTCTTGGATCATATAGTGCTTATAAGTTTGCTCCGATAGGGTACCATCGCCCAATTGCTCGACGAAGGAATGATGTGTATACTCATGCCACGCGGGCTTGACGTCGTCCCGTTCGAGCATGTAGTCGATGAAGTTGCCGGGCGCGAAGGGTAGAATCTGCATCGAGTGGAAGTGATTGAGTGGACCCGCGCCCTTGCCGAGATTGGGACTGCTGCGAATGCCTGCCTCGACGTAGCGACAGGCAGAGCGTACGGCGTTCTCGACGTCCGAATTGTTTGCAAGATTACAGGCGATCGCAGAAGCGAGAGAGCATCCGGTGCCGTGGGTGTTCTTGGAGTCTTGATATGGAAGCTCGATGATTGTCGATTTGTGTCTGTCGTAAAGTACGTTCGCAACAATTTGCTTCTCGTGCTCCGATTTAGCGACCTTGTAGCTCTTCGTCAGAGGCAAGTGGCCGCCCTTGACCAGAACATATCTCGGACCCAGGCGATGTACTGCGGTCGCGAGTGCCTCTAGACCCTCCAGATCCTGTATATCAATGACCGGAAGACCTGCTTCGCGTAGTATCAACTGAGCCTCAGGTACGTTTGGCGTAAGGATGGTGGTGACAGGTAGCAACTCGTCGCATAGAATGCGGACAGCCGCTTCGGGGAGAAGTTGTGCACCACTAGTCGAGACCATGACAGGGTCAACGACCGATACTGGTACATTGTAGTCTCGTAGGGACTGCGCAACAACAGAGACTGTGTCGGCCGAAGCGAGCATACCTGTATAGCACATCAGCGATGCAAACAGCAGTCTCGATATCACGGACCTGTCTTAACAACATCGACACCAATATCATCGATACACGCATTGATCTGTTTCTGCACAAAGTCGGAAGGTATTGTGTGAATGTCCTGGACGCCTTGTGTGTTTTGTGCGGTGAGCGCAGTCGTTGCAGTCATCGCATAGCAGCCATGTGCAGCGATGACCTTTTGGTCGGCTTCGAGTCCGCTACACAGATTAGCTGCTACCACAGATCGATCAACGCGAGTCAACGTTAAAGGTACTTACGCTCCTCCTGAACTGTCGGACCCTGCAATTACTAGTATGCGTTTCATGATCGGTGCAAGGAATTATTGATGAGCTTGGCATGGAAGGAATAGAGGCAGCCAAAGTAAGAGGAGAGAGGATAGATATATGTACCTTGTGTAACATTTGCTACACAATAGTCAATTCTGACCCATCGAGTTCAGCACCCGAATGGACTTGCTAGGTGACGTCATTCAAAGCGTAGAGAATTGGCTTCGTGAACACGAGTGTTGACCATCGTCTCTTGCCCGATGAGGTGCACCATGGACCACAGTATCTGAGTTCCTTTGGAGCCGTGATCAAAGATGGACGTGGTGCTGCAGCCAAGGTAAAAGTAAATTTGCTGGACGGACCGCCAGATCCCAAGATCGTGCTGGCTGGAGGATTCTCAAAAGGGCAATGTCTCGTGATACACACGCGGACGTGTCACTGTATCACAATTCGTGTGGCTGACAGATGCGGCGACGACGAATGTCGGCGTTTGCGGTGAAACACCACCAGGTGCGTGCTCTCGTGAAATCCCTTTTCAGTCCGAGTCGTCCGAGTCGAAGTCTTGCACGTTCGGATCTGTCCGGAATGGTCAGTCATGCGTACACACAACAGACCTCCAGCACGCAACAAACCTCTCGCCAACGCATACTGAAACCGAGACCCCGGAATCTTGTCCGCCAGCGCTTGCCTCACCCTGTCCTGCCCTTCCTCTGGGATCGCAGTCTCCGTCTCGGCCCTGTCAATTGACAAGACTAAGCCGCGATTGGTGGCACTGAGTGAGTCGATGTACGTAAGCAGTCCAGTCTCTGTGAAAGCCGAGAAGCCCTCGAATGTAAGACTCCTCATGTTCTGGAGTCCTGCGACACTGGTCCAGATGTCGTCGGTATACGAAAGACCGCCAATGTACAGCTCCTCAAGGGCGAGCAGATTTACGGCTAGCGCATTTAGGTAGGTGTCGTTGTAGTAGTCAGAGACTCGGTAGAGATGCAGAGTCCGGAGGCCCTTCAAGGAGCAGAGAGTGTCGTTGAGCGCTTGCAGATCATCGAACCCAGCCCCTTCAGCATCTGCACTGAGCAGCAGCGCTTCCAATGTTTGCTGATTTGCCAAACTGTCGTGAAAGATCCTGTGATCCTTGGCCAGATACGCAAAGCCTTCGCTCGATTTGATCGCCAGGCTACGCAGCTTGATCTCTTCGTTGAGCAGCACTGCGATCAATAGATCAGGCGCAGACGGTAAATTGGCGAAGGAGATACTTTCAAGGTGTGTGCACGTCTTGAGCCAGGCGATGATCTCAAGATATATATCATTCTGAGCTGCCTTCAAATCTGGAGTCGGTCCAAGGCTATCGATCGATAAGATCTCGAGCAAACTGCAGCCTTGCAGGTTGCCTAGCGCAAGCACACCGTCTGCTGCGAGAGCCAGCTTTAGAGTCCGTAGACTTGCACCATGCGTGTTGAGCGCCAGGCACGTCTCAATGCCGATGTTGCAGTGACTGAGGTTCTCGAACTCGACGAGCTT
The DNA here is from genome assembly GCA_036872775.1 of Oleoguttula sp. CCFEE 5521. Lineage (NCBI taxonomy): Eukaryota > Fungi > Ascomycota > Dothideomycetes > Mycosphaerellales > Teratosphaeriaceae > Oleoguttula > Oleoguttula sp. CCFEE 5521. The sequence goes on along the minus strand of JAVRRP010000448.1, from coordinate 13,414 downwards.
GTTCGGCTGCATACCACTGATGAATGCTGCGAGATGCTGATCTGCGTCGCTTGCTGACCAATGGTACATTCGAAGAGAGTCAAGGTGTGGACAGTGAACATGGAGAAGGTTGCGGATGCGATCATCCGCGAGCGCCCTACCATCCCAGAGATCCAGCCGGCGCAGGTACGTGAGGCGCGGAGCCCATGTGGTGAGTGCAGTTGTCAAGTTGTCAGCCAGCTTTGGCTCTGTCAGTCCGTCCAGTAATGGTGCATGTCGTGTGATGGCATCTCCGATCGCCGAGATGATGTTCTGCGTATCCAGTCTGAGCCTCGGACGACTTCGCGTGCCGATCTTCACGGCTGGTGTGATAGTCAGGTAGAACTGCTGCAGAGTGCCGGAGAAGAAGTGTTTCTCGATGGGCCCTTGCCGGAACTTGTCATCATCAAGCAGATCGCCCAGATCGCGAAGGTCTAGCACTCGCAGATGCTTCGCGTACGGATATAGTGTCTCGCCGAATGTCGAGAGGATAATAGTACGCCATAGTATTGACCACTTGCGCTTGATCAAGTCTTGCTCTGCCAGCGGAAGGTCTTCGCTCCCTCCTGCTTTCAAGGGAGAATCGTGGCTCACACTATGTTTGAAGTCAATGGCCGGACATGGGCCATAGAAACTAGCACTATCACGTACCGATACAAAGCGTTGACTGCTCCTGATGAAGCGATCTGCTTGCTTGCACAGATGTAGTTGTACAGCGTAGGGAAGTCGAGCCGTGCAGCCAGCTCCGTGGCGATGAGGTGGAGCAAGTCTGGCGGCAGGGCTGAAACATTCGCATTGGCCATACTGTCGAGGAGGAAACAGGCACGTATGCTAAAGGTGCTGTCCAGTAAAGATGTGCGCGGTTCGAGAACCTTTTGATGCTTTATTGATATTCCCTTGTAGCCTCCAGAGATGATTGCGATCGCGTTGTTGATAGTCTGGTTTGACGCGACCTGAGGAGACACGCCAAGACTATGGACCGCGACTTCACCTCAAGTCCAGCCTGCACAATGTAAGTTTACTTGTCCCGCAGGTGATGTCAAATGCCGCACAATGTCGGTGTTATCGTTCTCGCTTTCTCCCGAGGCGACAGCGAAGTTGTACGAGTGTCTCATATGTCTCGCCAAGTTCGGAGAGTCAGTGGCTCTTGAGGCTCGAAAAGACAAGGTACTCTCGCCATATACATCTTACGAGGCGACCGAGCTAACACTTATATAGTTAACAATCACGTCGCTGAACCTCGCCCGGACGGCCTATGCGTCATTCTCATTTGACGCCGAGATCTTCTTCATCAACTACGATCTCAACAGCAGCAGCCTGCCTAAAGGTGGCGATCGCTTCACCTGCCAGCTCTACAACAGAGCGCTGCAATCTGTCTTCAAAGGCCGTGCGAGCGATGGACGAGGACGTGATGGAGCCATTGATCGATGCGATGTTACGACCCAGGATCAGGTCGACAGGATGGCATGCAGACTCATCGTGAAGATGCTATGCAAACATGGTTGGCTCTTCCGTCTCAATTAGGCAGCAGCGCCATCATTGACAGTTACCAGGCATGACTAAGACCTACCGTCTAACTTATGAGCCGGCGGAAGTCATGCACGCATTATTCGACAAGGCTTCCGCAAGCCAGGGCTGGCGCATCTCGTCACGTATCATGCGAGAGTACATCGAGTACTTCGGCGCGAAGACTGAGCAGCTCAACATCGAGGCACAGGCCGACAAAGTCGTGTTCACGAGCTTCACTGAGAAGATACAGGACGGCAATCAGGTCTTGAAGCAGCCTCTGGAAACGGTCATTGCTCTGCATACTGAGGATTTCGAGGACTTCCACATGCAGGAAGACATGCACATTATCATCAGCGTCAAGGACTTCAAAGCTATCGTAACTCACGCGGAGACGCTGCACACTCCGCTGTCGGCCCACTTCTCCTTCCCTACCCGACCACTGCAGTTCAGCTATCAGAGCGAAGGCATGAACTGCCACTTCACGCTCATGACGATGGGCGACTATCGTGCCGCATCTGCAACGCCGAATCCACAGTGGATCTCTACGCGAGGCAGCTCTAGGCAGCCATCTGTAGCGCCTCCCACGCAGATGACTCGATCGGCGTCAGAGATGCCGCCACCCGCTCGTCCAGTCACACTCCCTACCAGCAAGCCGCCTTCGAGTCAACAGCAACGCAAGCCGCTGAAGCCTGCTAGTCAGCAGACTGTCGCGCATGAACCAGAGCAAGACGAAGAAAGCCTCTTCATGCCAGTAGGCGATGACGACCGAGCATGGGGTCCAGTGGCTGATCAAGACGAGGAGGAAGAAGAGATGCTGGGCTGGGATGCCACTCATGAGGCGCGAGAGTCTGCGCCGTACCCGACTTTCCGTGACAGCGGTCGCACGACTTCATCGATGAAGCAGCAGCAGACATCCGGTTCGGCGTTCAGTCCATCTGGCCTCGAGCCCACACAGCGACTGTCGCAGCTGCATGGGATGTTCGACTGACGATGGTTACTTTCCTCGGAGGCTTCGCCTGACTTGACCACAACTTGCTTGCGTCACGGAGTGGTCAACCTGCTCTCTTGCTCGTAACGAAGAAGCTGGTGGCGCATCCAGCGTAGACAGCGCAGACTGTACCAGGCGCACTCAAGTTGTTCCATCTGCCCTTGACATCACCTCGCTCGTCGATAGGCTCACCACAATTGCCGTGCTCACCCCAGCCCCAGACTAGCACCTGACCAGTGGATGTGAGTGCGATGCAGTGCTCGCTGCCTGCTGCTAGCTTCTGGACCAAAGGCAGATTAGCGGGAGGTAGCTGCCCGTGGTCGTCTCGCCCCCAGGCAACGATGTCGCCACTCGATGTTAAGACGTATATGCTACCCCAGGACGCCGCAAGACCACTCCATCCAGGTACCGCCACTGGTGCAGCGCTCTGCACCCCGAAGCGGTCGTTCGATCGGGGTCCGAGCACACAGATCTCGCCGGCGTCTGATGCGCTGATGAAGCAAGTGAAGTCTTTACCGCAGGCTGTGCTTCCAACGCAGAACGGGACGCAATCAATCCTTCGTGGCTCCCAGACATCAATACTTGGCTCTCCAAGCTGACCCTTGCGGCCGCTGCCCCACCCATACACACTGCCGTCTGACAGAACAGCCAAAACATGTGCCATGCACCCTTGCAGCTGTGTGACTTGGGTTCCGTCTGGTGGGAAGTTCGAGATGGCTGTTGGGGTACCGCTACGTGTTACTTGTGGGCCCTGTCCGAGTTCGCCACGATCGCCACTGCCGCAGCTGTAGACCATTCCATGAGCCACTAAGAAAGTCGCCGACCATGTGGCAGCAATATGGGTGATACCGTCCAGCAAGTGATCACGTGCAGGAGATAGTGGAAGCTCTACTTCCTGCATGTTACCTTGGAACTCGCCGCCGTGGCCTAGGCGCCCATTGTCGTTCTGACCAGATGTAAAAGCACGCCCATCGCGACAAAGTACAATGGTGTGGTTGCCACCTGCTGCCACATCTACGATGTTTGAGCCTAGCGTTGAGCTCACACCTTGTGTTGGCGGAATGGTAACCTCTATGGGAGTCTTGATGTCGAGTAACTGGGCTTGCGCGAGTTGGCCTGAGCCATTCGATCCAATGGCGAACAGGTGAATGGAGGACTCGTCACTCATGTTCTCGAATGATCTGGCCCAGTCTCGATGTGATGACAAGCTCCATACTTCGCGATCAACGCGCTCTCCGTACTCATTCAGATGTATGCCTCGTCATGTAGTACGTTTACCAATGAAAACAGGAGAGTTGAATCGAGGTTTCTAGTGACTTGTGTCGTGCTCACCTCATGCACACTCTGATCGCACTTGCCGCATTGGGACCACAAGCGAGTCGCGTGGGGGAGCACGCTTGATCTTCGCATCATCTGTAGCGACTCAGCTCTAGCCTCTCTTCCTTCAGGCTCAGCGCCATGTGACCAACAACATTTGCGCCACTGCGGCTACGACGTCAGTCCATTGATCCAGCCTCGGAGTCTTGGATATTGCGCGACTGGCAGCACTATATCGAGACCATGCTCTGTTTGTGCACCCACTACATTCGTCCCATGGCACCGCGGTGAATGATCAGCTATTGTGCAACTGTATATGACTCCTTCAGGGTGACGGTGCCAGGCCACAGCGCCTTCGCAGCAAACAGCGACTTGGCCAATCCGCGACCCATGCAGCCACCACTCGAACCTCACTCTTCCCTCCTGGCGCCAACAGGATGGCCAACCCCGCCAACTGCATCGAAGCCAAGATCGTAGTCCTCGGCTCCCAAGGCGTCGGCAAAACCACTCTCGTCCATCGCTATGTGAAGAATGCTTTTATCCCGCCAGCACAATCGCAAACCACCGTAGGCGCCTCTTTCCTTACTACCCGCGTCAGCGACGCAGAATCAGGCACGACGATCAGGTTACAGATTTGGGATACAGCAGGGCAGGAGCGCTTCCGATCGATATCAAAGCTGTACTACAGAGGTGCGCACGCAGCGATACTGTGCTACGATGTGACGAACATGCAGAGCTTTCAGGACATGGGTACGTGGCTGAAGGAGCTGCGGGATATGTGTGGGTACGAGGCTAGTAATGGCGGGATGGGCGACATGATTGTGCACATCGTGGGGACTAAGAGTGATGTTGTGGCTGAGCATCCGGCGAAGAGGGAGATACCCTTTGATCGATGCATGGAGTATATTGCTGAACAGCTACTACCTACTACGGGAACGCCGGGCTCGCAAGCGAAGCATGAAAGTGAGGGTGTCCGTTCATCGCCTACGATACACAGCGTGAGTAGTCCAGTCTCCAACCGGAACTCTGGGTTCTGGGCCGGCGAGTCTACCTGGGATTGCTGTCATGAGGTGAGTTCGAAGGATGGCGAGGGGATCGAAGAGGTGTTCCGGGTCATTACGAGGAAGCTGGTTGAGCAGCATGCAAAGCGAGAGGAGTCTGCGCGGGCTGTCCTTCAACAAGCTTCCAAGACAGGAGCTCCTGGCACGCTTGGATACTTTGATCTGCCGAATGGTGGACAAGGAAGTTTTAGGCTTGCTGCAGCAGACAAGAGGAGCAGTTGGCTTGGTGGATTGATGACTCCTGGTGGGATGACCAATTACTCGTTCGGAGATGAAGGTGATGCCGTGGTCGAGGGTCCGAGAGGTATCCGAACGAGGAGATGCTGTTGATGAGATACGATGATCGAAGACACCATGTCGTCCTGTGTTGCCTCCCACGAGGCTACATTGCGCGCAATGGACCGCGAGGTAAATTTGTACGATATGGGGGCGAGAGCGTGAGAGGATATGATTGTACGAGAGTGACCGCATAGCCTCCGAGGTATCAGATGTACATAATCAGCACATCAAAATTGATCCTATTTGCTATGCTCATGCAAGTGCTGCTCTTTGGTGTGTTTTCAGGTTGATGCCTCAGGCTCGTGCCAAGCCCACTTCGAAAAGCCCACCTCGAACTTTCGACACCACGAAGCCGAGATATTGCCCAGCGACGACACTACATTCCCCCACGGCCTCTACATACCGACTCACCCCCCCAATAAACGCTCAACACATACGATCGCAACCATGGCGGCCGTCCAGAGCGTCCAGTGCTTCGGCAAGAAGACGACGGCGACTGCTGTCGCACACTGCAAACAGGGCAAGGGCTTGATCAAGGTCAACGGCAAGCCTTTGGCGCTTGTTGAGCCCCAGATCTTGCGCTTCAAGGTGTATGAGCCGGTGCTCATTCTCGGGTTGGACAAGTTCTGTACGTTCATCCGTGGCAATGAGTGGAAATACGTCTAGAGGGATGTGAGCCTTGAGGCACTGGAGGGAATGAGATGGCGATGGACATGCGCGATCGATGGGGAACATTGGAGTCTGCTGGAGCGTAGAATGAAGTACTGACGAATTGATTTACAGCTGAGGTCGACATCCGCGTTCGCGTACGTGGTGGTGGTCACACATCGCAAGTCTACGCCATCCGTCAAGCCATCGCAAAGAGCATCGTACGTCTCCCTTTGCCTCCTACAGCTTTACCGAGATCTAGTATGATCACTTGACAGGACTAACGACTACATCAGATCGCATACTACCAGAAGTACGTCGACGAGCACAGCAAAAACCAGCTCAAGCAAGCCCTCGTCGCCTATGACCGTACCCTCCTTGTCGCCGACAACAGGCGATGCGAGCCGAAGAAGTTCGGTGGTCCAGGTGCCCGTGCGCGTTACCAGAAGTCTTACCGGTAGAGGAGATGGCAATGCTGGTGTGGGTGGACTTAGGGAGGACCACTATTGCACTATGCTGGCAAGGTCACGTCGATGGATGGAGGACAATCTCTTCCGATGGACCTGCTTGATGGGCGCATGGTTTGAAGTAGACGAGAAATCGAACAGTCGAACACCAAGCGACCTCTTCACAATGCGACCAGCTCAGTCGCACTCGAGACCTCGCTTGAATATGGGATGTTGGACCAGTGCTCCTCCGATGCACTTTACGTCACAGGTACTGAATGTGCTGCATTCAAATTGCGCTACTAATATATACACAATGCCGTGTGCTATGCTAGACTCATCCGGGATCATGTGCTGCGGTCTGCACCAGGGTGGTCTGGAATTTCTCATGTCAGCTGGGGGCCCACACTGGCACACGTGGCGTAAGGTCCATTGCGCATGAACTCACCATTGAACTTCTTCGACGAGACCTTATCCTTCTCAGTCTGTGAGCCACTCTCCGACTGATGTGATTTCCCCGCCCGTTGATCAACCTAGAACGCACCAAAGTCAGCCTCTATTGCCAAAACCTCACGCAACTGCCCATAGCCACCTTCATTCCTGTAGCCCAGAAGATCGAAATATCACAGTCATACCTCCCGATTATGCCTCTTCACATCCTCGCTCTGCTCCGCCTCCGGCGGAGGCCCAGAAGCAGCGAGTTTCGGCTTCGGCTCACCTTTCCCACTTCCGCTCTTCCCACCACTCCCAGACTTATCTCCTTCCCCTACACTCTTCCCAGAGCCTGATTGGTGAGTCTCCGCATCGCCACCTTTGGTCGGTCCGCCACCGGATCCCTTGCCAGCTGCCGGGGGTGGTGGCCCGGGGTGCTCGAGATCTGCTGATGGGTTTGCGCCTTGATTTTGGGGGTCGTTGCCCTTTGGATCACCGCCGCCTGAGCCGTAGTCGCTGCCCGCAAGGGTTCGGGGGGTGGTGGAGAAGGTCGCGCGCTGGAGGGTGGTGCGGTTTAGGGTGCGGAGGGTTGGGGTGGAGCGGGTGAAAGCGCGTAGGAGCGACATGTTGCGGAATACGTGTGGTGGAGATGGGCGTGTGAAAGTCGACGTATATCAAAACAAAGTTGTCACATTGGCCATGAGATCGTGGAAGCTTGAGCATTGACCCTTGCTTGTGACGTTGCGACAGCCAGCGCGTCATGAGGCTCGGGCTGATGTGTGGTAGACTCTGTATTGTTCCACAGATGCTGGACGCATGCAATTCCGTTCGACCTATACGATCGACGGTATCGTGAGAATACCGTAGGTGGACCAGTAGTACTACTGCATGACGGAGTATCTGAACTTGGCTATATGCGATTCTGGCAACCGTTGACCACTCAACGCTATCTACATGCCCGCCAGCACCTCCTCTTCGTCCGCAGATTCATCATCCACTTCCTCCCGCACATGACTTCGTTGCGCCTCTTCAGCCATTAACGCATCCAGGTCATCGGTGTCGTCGTCGTCGTCCCCCACAGGCGATTTGGTCAAGATTGGTTTGGTAGCCATCGTTGACCCAGGACCAGATACCTCAGCCATGAGCGCGTCAAGCTCGTCTTCATCCGGTTCATCATCATCTTCGAACGGCCCTCTATGTGCAGACTGCGGCTGCTGTCTACGAGGTACGGGACGCACATTGTTGGCGTTCTCAGCGAGCAGTGCGTCCAGTTCATCGTCAGGAGGGTCTTCCGAGTCATTACCAGGCGGCTTGCCTGCTTGACCTGCTGAAGGAGCATCTTGATCTTGGTCGGGGAAGATCGGCTCGCCGTCATCTTGCACATCGCCGCTGGCGCCTGCACCGGCATCTACGTCTGGATCTCGCATTTCAGCATCGTCGTCCCTCCGCGGCGCCTTGCATTCCTCCATCCACGCACGTCGCGAAACCTGCATACGCTTCGAATGACCAAGCTTCTCTACCATCGTTAGGGCATCGCGGAACTTTGCCTTGGGGTATAGATCGTCCAGCCAGAGTTGATAGAGGTTCAGCATGCGTGAGATGTCGGAGAACTCGTGACCTTTGCCCTTGAATTTTAGCCTGTTTTTACTGATACGACGCAATTTAGGGATGCCGGCGGACGACAGAAGACTGTAGAATCGTCAGTCATGCATTCTTCTTGTTGGAGTGGCAAGGGAGTAGTCGTACCGTGCATCATCAAGCTTTGGATTGGGCTTCCGCTGCTTCGTCACGACGATCTCTTCGTCCATGTCCCTCTGCTGCTGCACTGGCTCATCCGCGTTGCGATTGCCAGCATCCGGGAGGTCTTTCCAGAAGTCTTGCACTGCATTGTCGTAGTCTAGAAGATTGTCGAGCTCGTCTGGTGCTGCTGCGCCAGCTCGCGGGTTTGGCTGCACGGCTGTAGCCATGCTTCTAGTCTGCCTGATACTAGACAATTCGATCAATGTATCTTACAACCGTGTGAAAATGTGCATCTCCCCACCGTAGTACCTAGCAATATACGCGTCGAAGTCGCGTGTCGCCTTTAGGGTTCATGCAAGTCATGTCGGGCCGTAGCCGGACCGTGAATGCCGATATCAAAGCCGGGCTTCATGTTCACGAACACTGCACTGTTGCTAACAATCTGGACCCATCAATTACTCTGGCTTTGGAACTTCGCCGACTGTGTCATCGCGAGGGGTCATCTGGCATCACCTGGACCGCCGAATTGAAGCCTTGGACGCTTCCCTCACTTGCGAGTCTAGCCACAGCAAACTCAGTCCTGGGCTCTGCGATTGTTCGACAAGCGCGGATGATTTGCCCTATTGCTAGATATTCATGCGATGGCGGTCACTGTAGCCTCCGATCTGGAGATCGTGCAGCGTCTACGCACTCACATAGTCAACGCGCTCGATCACTTACGACGCGATACGATAACTAGCGATGTTGATCATCCTATACCGATCTCGAACCTCGCTGCTCTGGCAGACGAGTTGGACACCTTGTGGACCGCTTCAACTCATCAGGATCTCTCATACCGATTTGCTGCAGTCGAGACAGCTGCTAGAGAAGTGTTCTACACTTCCATCAGTGCGTCCAAGACCGGAGCGCTCATTTCCGTTGATGTCTGGAACTTGCTTGACCTTCTTCTCCTTTGTGGAGACAACGGTCAGTGTTCGCCAGAACTAGTATGCTGGCTCGTCGAAGAACTACTGGACAGTCAGACTACCGACGGATGTCGTTTGGTCTTTGACTACCTCGAATCGAGGCGAGAACGACTCGCGGCGAAGGACTTCCACAAGAAGAACCTGGTGTTCCTGAGATCTTGTAACGAGCTACTTCGTCGACTGAGCAAGGCTGAAGATGCTGTCTTCTGTGGGCGGGTGTTCTTCTTCCTCTTTCAAACATTCCCTCTTGGTGATAAATCATCAGTCAATCTGAGAGGCGAGTTCCACGTCGAAAACACAACGAACTTCGACACGTCACAGGATGCTGAGATCACTGGAGAGGATGCGATGGAAGTGGATGCAGCGGCGCCAGCCACAGTCACGAATACACCCATAGCGCCGTCGACCAAAGACAGCACACCGCAGCCGACTATTAAGTCAGGTGGCAAGTCAGGAAGCATAAGTACATCAGCGAAGGTCACCCAGCCGGTGGTTGAGGAAGAAGTCCTCGATAGCAGCAAGCTATATCCGATCTTCTGGAGGCTACAACAAGACTTCTCCGACCCAACTCGACTCTTTGAGCAGCCACACTTCCATCAGTTCAAGAAGGGTCTTGCTGCGACGATCGTTAAATTCCGGAAGACGCCTACAGTACAGGCAAAAGCGGCTGGTGCTGACAAGCGAGGCACGAAACGCAAACACGGCGCCAAAGGTCTAGACGAGGCGACGGACGACCACTTCGTCGACAACTACAACCCGAAATATCTTACAAGCCGGGATCTGTTCGATCTCGAACTCAGCGATCTTGCATTCCAGCGTCATATCTTCGTGCAAGCACTCATCTTAATCGAGTTCCTGCTGTCCCTGACGGAGAAGGCGAAGCTAAAGATCGCTGCTCTCCCTGTTCAGAAATCCATGCTCTACTCTTTCACCCTTGACCACGCCGATACGAAGTGGGCATTGTCCACGAAAGCTACGATCAAGCAGAGCCTGCAATCCACATCAGATGGCCGCTTTTACGACAGGATGGTCGAGACGGTGCTGGCCCGGGACAAGAACTGGGTACGCTGGAAGGTGGAGAGCTGCCCGTCCATCGTACGGGATACTATAGCCACCTCACAAGAGCTTGATGCCCGGCGGGCGGCGTCCGACTACGTGCGACCACGAAGGCTACCTGGAAAGCCAGCTAGTGCGATGAATCTTGACTTCTTGAATGAGGGACAGGGAGGTGGTTTAGATGCACTTCGTGATCCCGCGCGGTACAGCGCACCTGGTATAGAAGCTCTTTTGAGCGGCATCGACACCGATACACTTGATCTTGAAATGGCGACCGACGAGGAGGCGGAGCAGTACAAGAACATGATAGCCAACAAAACGTGGCGTCTCCTGCGCGAGGCCCGATCATCTCGACTGGCTCTGCTCGGCGATCTTGAGAAGGGTGGATCATTGAAGGAGGTGTTGACTCCGCGTGAGCCGTCGGAGCAGCGAGAGAGTCAAGACGATGAGCCTGCGCCAGCTGTTGAGCTGGTGGTGCCCGGTGGCGATGCACGACCTTCAGGAAGTTTACCGCCGCCGGACGAGCAAGCAATGCAAGTCGACCAGGCGACTGCGGTAGCATAGAGTAGAGTATAATATATCCTCGCGAATCCCAAAGGACTAGCCTGCCAGGCGCAATGAGGGTCAGCTCGACATGGTCGCTGTTTGCAGCGTCTTTCCGATACCTTCATCGCCGTGTCTCCTTCTCTTCCGTCCACTCTTTGAGCGGTGCGATTCAGCGGTCCACGATTTCCGGTCTTCCTATGCCGCACAATGTCAAAATGCGCTGTGCGATGGGAAAGGCTGGAGGGGAGCCTGATGGGAAATACAGTCCAGTGGTCATAAAATCAGCTGGCTCGCTCGAGGTACAGACCTCGAATGAGAAATCGTACAACACCTCAACAGTAATGCTACAACAGCATACTCTTCTGCCTGTCCGTGTTTCTCAGTAGTCCCTTTCATTCACTCTTCATTCTCTCACGCAAACCAGCTTCCCGGAACGTTGCAGCAGAGCAAGGAGCATCTGTTCGACAACGACTCGGCGTCATACTCGACCGATACAGCAAGGCATACGTCCATCAGCCATCACAATCCCACCCCACAGTTCCGCGGTCAATAATGAGAGACTCGTGACCCTGTCGAGTCATGTCTAATATAGATTGATGATTCACCAAAGTCAACAGTGTGCGATCGACGGACTCATTTCGAGCGATATTAGATGGCACTTGCAAGCCCGGTTACGATTGCTTGCTATCAGGCTCCTGCTGCTGAGCCCGGATGTGCACTATCGCCAATAAAGCCGCATCATGCGGCTATGCTCCTGCATCGCTGCAGTGACACTAACCTCTGTACGTTCGTATACGGAAAATAATTGGGGCTGTTCACACTTGGCATGTACCTGAGAGTGACCTTCTCGCCGCATAATTTACCCGTCTACGATTTGCGGGTTGCTATGCACCAGCCTGGAATACTGCGCTGGAGTCTGGACGATGCTGCTGCGTGAACATTAGTCGCGCTTGGAATCGATTCCCGACGGCGTGGATCGTTCCTGACGCGATGCAGTTCGGTGTGCTGCCTTACGAAAATGCTACTGCCGGGTAATATCAGCACTCGATGCGCTGTGCACCTCTAGATCTAGCGTGGAGTCCATTCACCGCATCAAGTGATCAACTCTCGTAACTTTCGGGAACGCCAGCTAGGCCGAATCACCGGGCTGTCACCGCGCTCATCGGGCAAATGACAGAGGTCTCCGCGACATAAGGTGATGTGGATAGCGGTGAAGCGTTGATCCTCGGTCAACATTGCTCAGCAGTCCAGTGGCAAAGATACGCTTCCTGCCTCACGTCGGACAGAGTGCTTGGATGCCAGCGAGATCGAGAAGACGGAGATTGCAACCTACAAGACGGTCGATTAAGACCATGGTTGTACCCAGAGACACCAATCGTCTTCTCGAATACGATAGATGAAGCGTTGTCAGCTGTGAGTGTGTAATGCAGTCAGCTGGCAGCAGAAGGAACTGTTACACTGGCCAGAGCACATCAGAGCAGAGTCATTGTCTCATCATCCCCTCCCTCACCATTTTCCTGGTTTCGTCAAATATACCTGTGTCCTCCCAGAGTGATGGTAGAATGAACGGTGGCTGAACTCCGCAACGTGTACTACGGGATGGGAGCTCATTTGCATAGTCTCTGACGAGCGCTATCATGAGTATACAGATTCAAAGCCTCCATGTGTAGCATCGCATATATTGACTTGCACAGACGTGCCGAATGCCTCGACCTCGGCGGAATTATGAGACGTGAGGTCTGGCATGATCAGCAGTCTGTCAACGGCCGTTGCAAATCGTCACAGGTCATCCCTGCGAGTTGCTATCCCTGCAGCACGCTGGTGGCGCGTGGGCGTTTTGCTTTTAGCCAGTTTTCACACGAGGCTGTCTGTGCGACGATCTTGCGCCCTCTCCCCGTCTTCCGATCGTGGGTACCGGGTGACCTTGGCAGATCGAGAGTTCAGCGCTACAGCATCGTCCAAACAATAGCACGCCCGTCAGGTCTCACATCTCCAGTCGGCAGTTGGTCGCATCCACATGCTCAGGCCACAACATGTCAATCATGACCACATACACTCGAGTCACGAAGGCGCCGTTGCTCGTTCCCTGCGTCAAATGGAAAGCGGCATGTGCCTTGGCCGCTGCAGCGTTTCATGCCTAACCGAGCCCCATCCCGGCAGCGCATCAAACGATTTCGCTATCTCATCGAGACACTTGCAAATCTCCGCATCGTGCGGCGCGCTCCACCGACAGTCAGCAAATCTCAATGTCTCCCCCCAATGCCAAAGTCTGACTCGAGTCCTCAACTGGGCATCATGAAACGTAGCAGATGCGCCTTCGAAACGATAGTCTTTCTGCGGCTGCGGCTGTCACAGGTCTGATCAGCAGTGATAACGCAACGGAGTGGGATGTCGCAATGGCATAGCGCA